>BLKR01004483.1:0-107491 GCA_011170035.1 Teleogryllus occipitalis | reverse complement strand
CGAGCAGTATGAAGGCTGACTGAATTTGCAAGAATTCTGAACGCGTAGCATAATGAACTTAATTTTGTGTTCAATTCATTTAAATGGACGTTCCATTTAAGGTTTAACTGAATTAAGAGACCTAAAAATTTTGATGCCTTAACATCAGTCAATGGTACACCGTTCATTTTCAATGGAGCACAGAATTGTTTATTTGAAATGGAAAACTGCATTAAAACCGTTTTCTTTTCGTTTACTATTAATTTGTTATTTCGGAACCAATTTGAAACATCTGATATTGTACTATTTACGGTTTCTTTATTGCAAAGGATGTTCGTATCATCCGCAAAGAGAACCGTTCTTCCGTTTCAAATCGTCGAGACCGTACCGTTTATGTAAAGTAGGGACAGAATAGGGCCTAAAATCGATCCTTCACGAACTCCACGTGCAATGGGCAAAGAGTCGGAAAGGTGCGTACGTAATGTTCCATCATTCCAGTAAGGTATTTCCACTCTCTGAGATCGTTGTTTAAGGTACGAACATAACCAATCTAGAGCAATACCACGGATTCCATATGAAGGTAATTTTGAAAGTAAAATGTCATGATCAATGACGTCAAAAGATTTTGAGAGATCTAAAAATAATCCAATAGGTGCCTCGTTTTGATCCAATGATGAGGCGACGTTTTTAAGAAAAGAAAATATGGCTGTTTCCGTTGATTTTGATTTTCTAAATCCATGTTGGCAATCTGAAAGGTTTCCATTCGTACGTAAAAAGGTCTCTCTAATATTTTTGAAAAAACTGATAGAAGGGAAATGGGCCGATAATTTTGAATTTCATTTTTGTTGCATTTTTTTGAAGAGCGGCTTAATTTTAGCTGTTTTGAAAATATCTGGAAACGTGCCAGTGCATAAGGATGGATTAAATATGTGAGTTAACGGGTGTGTAATGGCACATGCACAGGTCTTTAACAAAGAATTCATCTAAACCGGACTAATATTTATTTTTTAGTTTACCGATTATTTTGAGAATTTCATAGGAAGAAGTTTAGGAAACGAACATTGTGTCTAAGATTTTGGGTGAAATGTCTGTTATTGAATTTTGTGGCTGAAGACCCTTAGTGAGATCGGCAGCAATTCTCGAAAAGTATTGGTTAAAGAGACTAGCCACTGTTGCCGGATCGTTCACATTTATATCGTTTTATTATAAAACAACATTCTCTACAAGGTTTCTAGTTGATTTGGTCGTATTTGTTATTATATTCCACATTGCTTTTGTTTTGTTATTTGAGTTCAAAATATCCTGATAGTGTTTCATGATTTTAGCCTGCCTTAGGACTTTTCTTAATAATGATTTGTATTTTTTAAAGTAGATGAGGAAAACTTCGCTCGTGGCACATAGCGAAGTCGCTAGCCTTTCACCACTGAGATCCGGGTTCGATTCCCGTCGAATCTCATGTGAATTTTGTTTCTACAAAACGAGTTTGGCTGCTTCACAAGGGCTAGTCCAACCCCTGTGTAGTGTCCTAAACCCTACCCTTATCCTTATTCCTTCCCAATTCTGGCCGCTGGGTAGTGACGCAGGAGCGCGTAGCAGGAGGCGCGTACGCGGAGATGCTACCTGGTGGTCCTCTTGACAAGTGACTGCGACCTGACGTAAAATGTCTTAAACAGGTAATGAAGGATTACTCCCGCGCAAAATAATGGAGGATTACTCCCCAGCGCAAAGCGCTCAACGCCCCTTAAGGGGCTTGGAGACGCGTTGCGTCAATATGTAGACGCAACAATTTTTTTTTAAAATCTTGAGATACGTTATGACGTTTAGAAATTAAAGAAATAATTCGCTTGTTTTTACAAGTAACAGTTGTAAATTACATGTAATTTTGAAGTATATACCGATGTTGTTTTGCATTTCCGAATTTGCAAATTCGAATTTCCCGCACTTCTTTCGCTAGAACTTTTCCGTTGTCATCACGTTTCAATACAATAGCAATGCCGCGACACGGCAGTTTGAAATTCTCAGAATAACTTGTCACTGTTGAGTTGTATGGAAAGGAGTTTAGGATTGTAGAGTGTGTCGATGTTTTATCTTTAAAGTAATTAAATTTTCGCGCCTAATGCGCTCTGTTTGGTAGTGTATTTTACAAGTAATGGCTAAGATGAGTTAATATGGACAGAAATTGGGACATTATAATTTTACGTAACCACTACTGACTGTTCTTTACATATTTAGGTGATAGCCGATTACGTACATGTGTCACTACAGGTTCGCCATCACAGCAAATCTACATATTCAGGGTTCCTTCTGCTGACCTTCATAATCTAAATAGGTATTGGCATTCAGTGTTGTTTGTCCTTCCATCATGAACCAGAACGTGAACTGGATGACGGTATCAACATTTTTATGGAAAATGAGGTAGCCAGCATACAGTGGTATCGTGATCACACTCTTTCTGATTCAAATGCTACACAGCACCGATGTGTGTTTGTGGGGGGAGGCGCAACGTAGGATACGTAACACAATTTTGTTTATATGACGATAAATCATCACCAGTAACAGGTGCTACAACGAACAGAATTGAAACCCAATGGCGCCCCTAATGACATCGTCTCGCACGCTGTGATTTACGCTAAAACGATTTGTACAGCCCATCTCGTGGAATATTTGTGGCGAAAAGATTGCAAAAGCATAGGTAGAGATTCACTCCTGTTTCTTGTAGAACATTGCATTAATGCTCCTCTAGGGTTGTGATTTTTCAGTATAAAGTGGAAAACTTGCCCTATATATATATATATATATATATATATATATATATATATATATATATATATATATATATATATATATATATTACTTGTTTGCTGATTTATTTATTTATTTATTTTACGTCAAGAAAAGTTAGAACTGCGTATGACGTGTTAAGGGGAGAAGTGAATTGTTGCACATTTTCAAAATTCTGTGATCCCTACACTAAGTCATATAATACATGAATTTTGAATTAAACAAAATACCCCATGAAATAAAATAAAGGATTCATAAGCAAGGATTTTCAAGGATAAATAAGCAATAAATTGTGGGCTCTTATCCATGATGTCCTTCGTCAAGGAATATTACTTCCTGCCGCGACAACAAGGAAATGATAATTTGGATAACTATATTTCCCACTGAATTCCAGAAGACGTGCACAGATAATGAAGGTACATTTATGTCCAGAAGCAAAACAAGTGGCCATCTCAGCATTTACTCAATGGATCAGGGAAATTGGACGAAAAACCTGATCGAGATGGGGGACATTGGTTGGTATCAAGATAAAAGACGAGTGCACTACGCTACGACCTCTAATATGTAGAGATTATCCCCGAAACTGATGCGAGAAAGTACGTGCTTTTGTAGCACCACTAGTTTTGGAACAATGTACAGGGTGGTTATAAACAGGTTAAAAGAGGTCGCATTATCTTTCTGCCGGTCTGGTCTTGTTCAGTAAGATCGTTTGAAATGAACCAGTTCTTCATTCATGAATAAGAAACGACGCTCTATTATGAAATGTCATTTTTTAATTGAAGCAGACTGCTTACAGTTTTCAGTTAGGTTTTTTGTGTTCTGAAACCTGCCAAAACCTGTTTCATCGCTTTGGTATGTTAGAATACACCCAGGTCGTGATTCATGCAGGCTGTTCCATTCAGTGGATGCGACTCATGTTACCTGATGTCTGAAATTATAGTTGCAGAAAGGACTGTGTGAGTGAAGTAATGGTTTTGCTTGAATAGTTCCAAATATTGTACTACTATTTTTCTTCGTACGATATCCTGGAACGATGTCTGATTCGTGTAGTGCTTTGGATTGTCAAGAAGAAGAAGTTGAGTTATTTAGGTAATATGTCTCACTCCTGGTGGCAAGTTTTCCACTTTTTTCTCTTTTTCCTTTTGATTTTAATTGTTCCGTAATGATTTTGTTTTTACTTAGCTTCCCTTTAAACGATGATCAACTGAAGGAATTGTTGGAAGCCATGGAAAACAAAGATTTTGAACCTACAGTGTTTGACAGGTTATGTAGTGAAGACTGCTCATCTGGGTGTTTCGAAGTCGATTCTGCCATTAATGGTCAACATTTAAGGAAGTCTGAGGTTTCAAATATTTTCAATGAAAACTCAGTACATCTTCAGGAAAAATTAGTGGTAATTATCAGACGAAATATCAAAATGATAGAACTTATTGCCCATTTAGTATTATTTTCAATTAATTTACTCAAAATTTTAAAGAAATTATTGCTATTCATTCTTTTACATTTTAAGAAAACTTACATAAATTACAAAGATTTTAAATCAAAACACAAGAAGTTCATTAATGCACGTAATGTTTTCATTTTAAGATTTCTTAACGAAATAGTAAGTTCTGAATTCATGAGATGGGAAATAGTTGATAATATTCTATAACATTCATAAATATATTCTTGTAACCTTTTCTCGAAGAAAATTGATTATAATATAATATAAGATTTAATCTTTAATTTATAATATAATTTATAAATTTAATTATAATATAATTTAAATATTCTTAAAATATTACACCATTTTTAATACTAACAAATAATTTATTCTTACCAAAAAGTGAAGTTAAGAAATGGGAGAAACGATGAGCCATACAATTTAAGCCAGTCAATTATATTTAGCTATCATCGAATTTTTTAAAATTTTTTCAAGAAACAAATTCTTTGTTTAAACGAAAAAAATCGGATTCTGTTAAGGTGTTTCATTTTATGGTTATGTTGTGACTATTCAACAAGAAAAAAACAACGATAAAAAATTATAAATAACACGAAAACCAGTAAATCCTAGCAGGGTCCGTACAGACCCCCTGGGGGTCGATGAAATTTGAAGGGGTCAAGGATGATCAAGGGATCGTTTGGGGGTCAATAGAAAAATATTAACCCTGTTGATCAGTATAATGAAGACCTCATTGATTACAAAAAATGAACGTAATTAATTATTTTCTGATATAAAGCAAAAAGCCTACTATCTTAAATTACAAATTCACTCCTCTTGTTTGGTATTCCTTGTTCATCATTAGGAATTAGGATGTTCAGAAAACTCGAGAAATTATAACTATGCATCCACAACGATACTCTATCGCGCATCGAAATGCTCTCCGCAATACTAATGTGACCAGTTCTTAAAAAAACTCAACATCTTATTACCATTATGTTGAAAAGATGAGGAACTCAGCTACCTCAAACGGAAGCATCTTCAGTTAATAAAAATCAACATATTTACGATAATATTGGCGTATTAAATTGCCTTGAAGGCATTTATGTGAATTCTTTTTGCCATGAGTGTGAATGTCATATATTGTCTTTAAGGCATTTATGTGAATTGTTGTGCCATTAGTGTGGATACCGTATATTGCCTTTAAGGCATTTATGTGAATTCTTTGTGCCGTGAGTGTGGACGCCATATATTGCGTTTAAGACATTTATGTGAATTCTTTGTGTCATGAGTGTGGATTCCGTATATTCGCTTTAAGGCGTTTATGTGAAATCTTTGTGCCAGGAGTGTGGATGCCGTATATTGTCTTTATGGCATTTATGTGAATTCTTTGTGCCATGAGTGTGGATGCCGTATATTGTCTTTATGACATTTATGTGAATTCTTTGTGCCATTATTGTGGATATCGTATATTGCCTTTAAGGCATTTATGTGAATTCTTTGCGCCATGAGCGTGGATGCCGTATATTCCCTTTAAAGCATTTATGTGAATTCTTTGTGCCATTAGTGTGAATATCGCCTTTAAGGCGTCTATGTGAATTCTTTGTGCCATGAGTGTGGATGCCGTATATTACTGAGAAAACGTAAGGGAGTCGATGAAGCAAACATTTTCGTACAAGGGGTCGATGAAAGGAAAAGATCGTGAATCCCTAATTTAGACAGTTGGCTTCAAGAATTGTCCACCAGAAGTATTGATTACACACTGCTAACAGGCGTGTATATGTTAATTGTTAGTACTTATATTAATGTGTGCAGTAAAGTACGTTTACGAAAAAAATGGGGATTCCAAACGGCTCATACATAATATATAAAATGAAGTGGATTCTTATTGATATCTTATAATCGTATTCTATTACTCTTTTCTACTGAAGTTGCAATTCTTGTTTCCTTTACTACCAAGGAAAGAAATAATTTTCACATTTTTAAAATTTTGCTTTCCTTATCTTCTCAGTGTGCATAAGAAAACAATGCATACAGAACTTTGTAAATACGTCTGAATCTTCAAAATTTAAAGAAAAGACCAAATGAAATAAAATCTTACTTTTAGAATTATATTATTTTTAGCTTTGCTTCATTCAAATTCAAAGAAAATTTTGTTTTCACTTCAAATCGATACATTCCGTTGCAGTGTGTATTGTGATTTAGTCTGCTAATAGTAATATTAAGAATTAAAACATCTGGTTTGTGAGATTCATAACTTACTGGGTAATTTACGTTTTTGTAACTAGTAAGACAAACGAGGGTATTTGCCCGGTACCTTTAAATTTGTTTATTCTGTCTAAATTACCATTTAAAATTTCACCCAACAATTACCAGAAGGGTGTACCAAAGCTGCCCCGTCATGATAAAATTTATTAGTGGGTCCGACAGACCGTCTCTACAGATATTCGGTGACGACAAAGGTATGATATTCTCTTCAGATAGGATTGGGAACTCTTTTACTTCTATTACCCTGGAATAATAATACTTACTTCAAATTAACAACATGTTCATCTGTATTCTGCTACCAAACATACATATATTACATTTAAACGTAATAGTCGCACAACAATTTTCAAAAAGAAAAGACATTATCAAGAAACCCTCGTTATTATTGTGTACCGTTTTGTTTCTAAGTCCCTCCCTTTGCATGCATGGCCATTATGATTCTTAAATCCTAATCCAAAAATTTTAAATTTATTACAAAACGTGATCTTCCTACAATAAATAATGTAATATGTCCCCTGTTTAGTCACTTTCTTTCATGTAGCCTCTGCCTTCTTGAACGGCGTCCAGTAATCCATTAAGTTCCATTTTTCATGAGTCTCGTCCAGGTCAATGGCATATGCTTCCTCCACACATGCGATTATAATTCTGAGTCTATTTTAATCATTTGCGCGACAAACATCATGTCCATCCTCCCCTCATCACGTCAAAAGCTCGTCTGCCCCGTTTCGTTATCTTAGGCGCTCTTCATTTGTTTTCCTCCCTGCACGAGATCGTACCCAAACAAGTTTCTCTTTTTATTTTTATTCATTTAACGTAAAAAAAAAAAAACAGTTAAACTGCGTATGACGTGCCATGGGGAAAAGTGAATTGTGTGCACATCTTCAAACTTCTGTGATCCCTACACAAGTCATATACTACTTGAATTTTGAATTTAAAAAAAGCTCTCATGTAATAAAATCTATTTTCAAGGATAAATAAGCAATAAATTTTGGGCTCTTATCCATGATGTCCTTCGTCAAGGAATACTTCCTGCCGCAACAACATGCAAACGATAATTTGAATAACTATACTTCCCAATGAATTCTAGAAGACGTGCACAGATAATGAAGTTACATTTATGCCCAGAAGTAAAACAAGGGACCATCTCAGCATTAGCTCTTTTCGTCCAAGTGCGCAGATCGTTCCCTTTCTTGCAGTTATACTTTTTTCTTAATTTGTTGCGTCTTCGTCATGACGCAACGCATCTCATAACCCCCATTGGCCGTTGAGCACTTAGGAGTAATCCTCCGTTACTTGTATTTTATAGTCAATGTCTTTGGGAGTAATCCTCTAGTACGTGGTCTGTTAGTCGTCAAAGGACCGCCAGGTAGCATCTCCGCGTACGCGCCTCTCTCTTGCCCGCTCCTGCTTCACTACCCAGCGGCCAGAATTGGGAAGGAAATACAATAGGGGTAGGGTTTAGGACACTTCACAGGGGTTGGACTAGCCCTTGTGAAGCAGCTAAACTCGTTTTGTCGAAACAAATGATGAAAACATGAGATTGTCCGAGAATCGAACCCGAACCTCCTTGGTGAAGCGGCTTTGCTCTTGCGCCACGAGACAGCCAATTCTAATTTATGATTGCTCACTGGCACTCTAGAACTGTGTTTATTCTTTGGTTATTGATTCGTAAAATTTTCGTAATTTACTTTCTCATTCACGGAAATTGCTCACGTGTCCTTTCACTGTTTTTATTTACAAATATATTATCTATTTCCCCGTTATCAATTATGTTCATTCCCTTGTATTCTTGTTTACTATTCGATCATTTGCTTCTTTTTTGTCACCCATTGTTGCTGATGTCCTTTTTATATATTTATTCGAATTTATCATTCCTATTAACACACCCTCGTGATAACGTATCACTTAAGCTTGTTTTAATGACACTAATTTTTAATAGGAAACAGATTAAAATTGTCATTGACTAATTCACAGTTTTCATAAAGTAATAATGGTATATACTCCATATCTCTTTAAGGCCGATACAGTTTCCGTGCAAAATGAACGTACAGGAAACGTGCAGCACAGACAGACCTTTGTAGAAAAACTTTTGATTGGTTCGTAATTTTTCATGCAGAAAACTTACAGTTTGACTCAAACGCCTCTAGCGGCAGAATCGTTTTGTACGGATTAGTTTACGCGACGCGACGGTAATCGGCCATCTTGATTTTGTTTTTAGGTATGTCAAGGTGCTACTCTGTGAAGTGATATTGCGATAACTACCTCTTTCCCTATTCCCTCCTTCCTATTTTTATCCTTTACGCTCATGATTAATTCTTAACTAGTTGAATCCAGCGTCGCCGACGCCGACGCGTAAACTTTTTTAAAAGTATTTTCATGTGTTGAAAATTTCTTTCGTTCTTCATTTCTATCATGCATAGCTTTGTTCAAATATATTCTTACAGCAGTATCTGATATTGGACTTAACCATTAATCGTAGTAGCTGATGTTATACTCTCATTCAAAAATTCCCAACATCTAATGGCCTTGTAAATTACCTCCATGCGGGATATGAACGGGTAATATTACAATATCAAAATTATAATCGTCGTAAAAAATACTTACAAGGCATTGATGATCTCTGCGAATAGCGTTTCGTACAGCTACATTTTTTATGAATTTTACTAATATGCGCAATAATGCACGAAGATCATCTGTAAGCTGTTCTGAGTTATTCTCTAATCCTAATATAAGATCATTCTCAATTACTCCCGAAAATTCTGTTGCAAAATCTTCCACAACTACATTTGATTCTTCCCCGAAATTGCTTAACACGTCCATATTTTTCTCCCCTAGTTTTTGAAGAGATTAAAACTCCACAAACAGTCTAATTTCGTGTGCATAGACTTCTACAATTGCTCTATTAATTGTTTCGTATGCTAATCTATGTTAACATTCAAAACCGACTATTTAGTATGTTTACGTGAATAAGATGTTAGTTAAGTTTAATAAGAATAAGTTTTGAGTCACCATTTGAAAATCGGTATTTGTTCACTTAAGAACGTAAAAGTGGGAAGTCGAACGTTCATTCATTCTCTAACATTACTCACAGTTTTGTTTCCTCTGTATTCACTTAAAATTCTTCAAATTTAAAGAGTTCCAAGGCAATAATGTTCGTAGATTTTTACAAATTTATTTATTAAATTTGGTAATAGGCCTTATGGATGATTGAAGAGAAATATGCCGCGCGATTCACTTTTTTGTTCAAATTAACTTCACTTGTTCCCTTAAAGATGTTAACAACAGTGTTTACAGTAACAACAAAAAAGGACATAGAAAAAAACTAAAGAAAAGAACGGAAAAGTAGTGAAAAAGTTTATCAAATGCCGCATATAATCCCTCGATCTCTTAAAGTAGTATGTTCGTTAGATTGATCACGGCGAAGTACCCCTAAAAAGTACTTTAAATAAAAGCAAATCCTCTGTTCTTCAATATGATAAGAAAATATTGGCCCTCACCGGCCTAATTTTTGAATAAGAGAAGTTTATATTAGTACAGGCTCGGATGGAAAAATTTTCGCGGGCATATGTTTTTATATATATATATATATATATATATATATATATATATATATATATATATATATATATATATATATATATCCAATACGTAGTGTATTTGAGGCATCAGATGGTTTTAAATGTAACATACCTCACCGAACATTCTGAGGAGTAATTTATGAAAATCTGCTGCAAAATTCATCGTAACCGAAAGTACTGGCTCTCGACCTAGGAGTTATGCTGTACAAATTACGCTATTGTCACCACTTTCTCTTTTGTACCACACTCAACCACAAACTATGTTACAATAATTCACATTCAATGTAAACAATGTGGACTAATATTCAATGCAGAAAGAAAGAAAATTCGGGTGCCGAAGTCACCAGCGGATGGGATTATTTCCAAAACAGACATTACTCGGTCGATCTGGCTCGACTCGAAGCTTTGCGATTTTGAAAAACCTTCTTTAAAATTTTGGGGTACTTTACACGAAGACTCGGGCCATTTTCTAAATATTCTCAAAAACGGCACCAAATTTTTCCTGTACATTCCTCCTGTACATAAGTAACATTTTTCTTCATAATTAGTTGTCTTAAAGGTAACGTACATTTTTTTGAAAATTTTAGTACTTTTCGCGCGATATTAAAAAATAACAAAATCAAGATTTTCTCAAAAAACGCTCCAATTTTTTTTCAAACTATTCGTACGGATACTAATTAGTCTGTTTAAGGTATATAATTCATTTTGCTGTATTCTTTTTTTTTTTCAAATATTACACAAATGTAATTTTTTAATATTTCTCATTCCGTTAATATGCACATTTCCAGCGTTTTGTACACATTATTGTATTACTGAGTGGAAGTGTTTTAAATGCTTTTCAATGAAATTTTTTGGAAACTCAAAAGATTTCTGTGAAAAAGAGCTTCAAATTTCGCATTTACAGTAACGCTTAAACGCCATTTTCTTAAAAACGGCTCCAAATTTTTCAGTGAAAAGGATATAGCCGAATAAGACGGTGAAAAGTGCCCCCAAACCAAATCGATAATCGCGATTCTCATTTTTTTAAAAAATTTGTTTCTCATATGAAACAGAATACAAAATGACGTAGATTACATATGATTCTCATTTGAAACAGAATACAAAATGACAAAAATCAGCCTCCTAGGGCAATCTGTTGCTGAGATACAACGAGAAACGTGTTTTGCATTTTTTATTTTTTTCTCAGCACCTATTGCGTGTATCAGGCTGAAAAAAATTGCAGAGACGGGGAAATAGTTGATTATGAAGGTATTTACGTCAACAAATTTCGACGACAAATTCATATAGAAAAAATAAATAAATTTTCGAATTCATTTTCGACGTGATAACGTTAGAATACTGTCTCAATTTTTCCCCCTAAAATGGGTCTTATAACATTCTATAACATAGATCTTTTTCAGATTTTTCAGGGTCACTTTCACCGCCTTATTCGGTTATACCCTTTCCATATAGAATGGGGTTTTACTCTTCTAACAATTTCTTAAAGTTATATTTCTTTCCTACCATTAGGAAACCAAAAAATTGAGAAAAGTTTTTAAAAAATGTACTTTGGGTGGCGATAGATTGTAGCTGGAAGAGGATGAGGCAAGTCAGAAAATCTTGCGCAGACCAATGAAATTAGAAAATTAACTAGTACGAGAAAGTCTGTGCCATTCTGCAGCACCACAAGTCTGATACTTGCGTTAGGGCCAGGTGGGTAGATATTTTGTTAGTATTATGACAAAATCAAATCTGAAGCATGTTTATCGATGCAAATACGTTTTCTATTACTCGGGAGAAATTTTTAAACGTTTTCAACCTCCTTGTTTTTTCCGTTATTTGTAATTCAATTTTGAATAGTAAAATAGTGGGAAAGTGATTTTAGAGCCAAGAAAACGTTCGTATACTTTTCTTCTTCCCCACACTTCACCAACAGTTTTTACTGTTTTTTTATTTATTTATTTTCTGATAATTCAAATCAGATAAATCGCTTGTATGCGTTGCGATGCTTGAGTTGATAGCGACATGGTTTATAGTAGACGTACTTAATTCACAGATGTAACGAGCACAATTTGGGTTGTAATAGGAGTTTAAAAAAATGTTGATGTTTAAAGAAAATAATTAAACTAGTCCGTCTCCATCACCGTCATCATCATCGTAGCGATATCGTGCTTGTCCCCGTTCGAGAACATTCTCATGGAAAACTCGATACTTCCCTTTCCCCACAGGACAAATAATGAAGGGAAAAATGAGCGGAAGCATTTTAATAGATTTCGAAATACGACACGTCTCTGAATTTGAGAGAAAGATTACCTTACCCTTACAAAGCAATAGGAAACTGAGAATAATAAATTTCCCAAAACTGTAATAGAAGATCCCAAAAGAATTCATTGTGTAGATCACAGAATGAGGAATATAACTCAATGTCTTAGGCCTCGAAAGCAACGTTTTAAAGCCGTGCAACGCACAGTTATTAGGGAGCTTTAGTACCACGCGGTAACGTAGCGACATTATGCACTAACAGTCACGTGACGGACCTTGAAGTCATAACGTCTTACCTTAGGCCTAAGGTACGAACTTATACCTTCATAAATAGTGCACATCTCTAGAAGTCTCTACGGTCAGCTTCCAAGTGGCAAAATGGCCGCCTAAAAACAGGAAACGTTGGGGATTTTTCCATCTCTAAGAAACCGATTCTCGTATGTGATGTAGTTGCAATTATTCCTTACTAACTCCAGAACACTGGTAAGAATTAACACGAAATGTTGGAGAAGTAATAGGAAAGAAATTCGCGAAAAAGTAATTGAAATCGTATATCTTCGGGATAGGTTATGTCTTACTCTCATAATGAACGCTGTTTAAAAGTATTTCCTACGTTCTCAAGAACAGTCGATTCAACATTCCAGAGTGCATACGCATCGCAGAGGACCACAAAATCTAAAACTCCGAACACAATGTACATTTATTATACTCTTGTCTCGTATCGTAGTTTAAAAGCCTCACCGCTAGCCTAGACTCTCTGATATATTATGCAACTTCTTTGTTCAACGCTTGAAGTGTTTCTTTTGTTATAATGCATAACGCAATGTCGCAATTGCTAAAACTCTTCTGAACGTTGTTCATTATGACCGTATAAAGTCTATAGTCACGTAATCATTAGAGTTTAAGGATGTCTCCTTACACCTGGCACCAAAACTCCCTATTGAGTAATTTACGTCCGAAGTCAAGATACAGACCATTAAATAGAGTATTCTATCTCGTATAGAGCAAAGTACGCTTAGAAAAATGGCAGAATTTCGATTTTCAGTAAAACTTCTTTATTTACAAGAATTGCAAAAGTTAAAAATAAATGTAGCTTCACTATGTACACTTTTTGTTGTGAAATGTACTACCAAGATAGCATAGGTCCGATTTTCATTGTTAACTGAGTTTTTGAAAATTACAAAAGTTTTATATTTTTTGGTCACTCCTCTACAACTACATTATTAAAGATAAAGAATTTTTCGATGAAATTTGTTCTCCACAGTTAGCTTTTTAATTTTTGTTAAGTATTTTTTGAAACTATTCTAAGTACCTTCCTCCTGGGAGGTACATGACCTTGACCTTGGTGGTGAAACTTGAGTACCCCCATGACCCTGAAAGCTATGCCGGCGGTAGCGTAGCTACTGGTAGGGCCTCCCTCTCTAGACAGGTCGAAGGAGAGGGGTCAAACAAAGAAGTTCTCCAGTAGAAGACATCAACACCAAGAAGAGGACTCCAGGAGGTAACCAGAAGGTACTATGCATAGAAAACCATCAACTTAGCTGTGATGGTGAAGAGGCCCTTTGGCTTAATGGAGGTGAAGAGCAGACGATGCTCTTCAGGTGGAGGGGAGCCAACTCGCCTTGAGAGACAACCTCTATAAAAATCCAGTCTTTCCAGTTTGGATGTTGGGCAAAGGGCTTGTAACCCTCCCACGTAAAAATAGTATACTCACTAGCTACAAAGAAGCCGGACCGAACTTATAATGAATTTGGCAAGAAAAAGGTTATGAGATATAAAGGATATATTTAAGACTGCTGCTTGGAATGTGAAGGATCTGTCCACAAAAGAACTAGGACTAGATAGAGAGCTAAGAGAGAAAGGGATAAATATAGCCATCATTTCAGAAACTAAAAAGAAAATTAAGGAGTAAAAGACCTGGGAAACTATGTAATGTTATAGGATATAACAAAGAAAAGTATCATCCTACCACCTCATTCGTCCTGTCACCCCTCATCACCACCCTATCACTTCATTCAGTATTCCCTGCAAAAAAGGCAGGAGGCTGTTGCCCATAATGGGATCTTGTTGGCTAATAATAATAATAATAATAAGAAGAAGAAGAAGAAGAATATAATAATATTATATATAATAATAATATCAATAATATTATTATTAATGATAATATTAATAATAATAACAATAATAATACAAAGAAAAAGAGCAGTAAGTGGAGTCGCCATTCTTACAGGAAATAGAAAAATGGAAAAATAAAATCGAAAGTTATATTTTTGTTAATGATAGAATATTGATAGTTCGATTCTAGTGGTGCTAAATCAGCACATACTTTCTCGCACCTTGGTAACGGTTATGTAATAATATTATACCGCATATCAATTAAACAAAATAATGTTTATAACGAGTTACTTTACTTATTTTAGCATTATTCCATTTATTTATTGTATTTTCTTATACCTTTACTTCAATAAATCAAACTCTTAGAAATGTTTTCATTTATCGATAGAATAGAAAAATAAAAATATGTATAGTATTAACAATACCGTTGCGTATTTTGTTTCATGTCCGTAAACATAGAGCATTGAACTAATATACATAAAATTATTTTTCGCCGTGTCTCCAAGATATTCTAAATTAATTCTTAAATGTTTCAGTTTCCTTTAAATGAAGACTTTTAAATAAATAGGGACAAGTAAGAATAATTTCACACAAAAATTGAACATCCAGAAATAAATGCCATCCAATACATCCAATTACGAATGCATTCGAAACTACGAAGTAGTTTACCTAAGTAGTTTTACGAAATTACCTTATGCGTATCGTATTTTATACTCTTCCCGATTGTAATAAAGTTGAATACCATTTTACTGAACGTAGAGACATTGTAATATTACCGTTCAGTTCATGAAGCCTCCTTACATCCTCTCTTTCCCATTCATGTCGCCAACAATGAACTTCTAGGAAACATTTCAATATCCATCGCTGCATAGAATGGCAACACCATCTAATATTGTAATATCAAATTATTGTAATAAACGTTCGTACAAATTTATGATGAAAAAAAGAGAGAAGGGGTAAAGTTAGGGAGAAAGAAAGAAAAAGAGAATGTGGTAAAGACAGTGAAAGTGAGGAGAGAGAAAAGAGGGGGGAAAGAGAGAGAAAAGGAAAGAGAATGAAAGGAAGAGAGAGGAGGGAAAAGAAAGGAAGAGAGACGGGGAAGTCAGGGGGGAAAGAGGGAAAGGGAGAAAGAAATGAAAAAGAGGAAGGGAAGGATAGAAGGAAAGAGAGAGAAGGGAAAAGAGGCAAAGAGGGGACAGAAGAACAGGAAAAAAGAGAGAAGGAAAAATGAGAGGGAAAAGAGGGAAAGGGGTAAGAGAGGGAAAAGTGGGAGGGAGAGAGAAAGGGAAAATAGAGAGAGGGTAGGACGTCTGCCGGGTGCTGCTAGTATTCTATAAATGCCCTCGTCCCCAAATTACAATGTTTATTTTGTTCTAGGAATATCCAATGTCCCATATTCATTGTTTATTTCAGCCTCCAACATTTCTAAGTCCTAATATTTACATCACAATATTTGCATCTAATACTTCAAGGTCCAACATGGCTACCCAATGTCCTCTTTGTAAATATTACATACTGCTTAGGAGCAGTATATTATCATTCTCGGGTACCAACATTTCGAAATGAGCTATTATTTCATATTATTTTACTAAATATTCCCCTTGAGATATCTGGGTATGTCTCAGTAAAGAGAAAGAATTGTAATGGCGCTGTGGAAACCGGCGATTATTCGTCAGAAATACTCTTATTATCGGGCTCTGGTAACGCAAAAGTGTATAAATCTTGTTCCTTTATGTAGTAAATTTCTTTCTCTAACGTGTTGTGAGAATCCATGATTTGTGGTCCTTGATGCCGAAAAATCGGTAAACGGCAAAACTATACGACTAAACGTCTTTCTACGGTCATTGCTAGCGCCTAAATCGTCCAGAAGATTATTGATACGTATACCCCTATCGACCTTCACTAACTCGAGACCATAAGTGTTTGAAACGGATATTTTGATTATTTGGGGTACTTTACTTGAAGCCTTAGCATTTTCAGAATTTTCTCAAAAATATCTCAAACTCTTTTTTTTTATTAAACTATGTCCTCGGAAACTGTAGAGAACGCTTAAAAAATGACACAGGTCCTGTTTTCGTCCATATCTTTCAATTGCCGAAAATTGCAGAAGTTCAGAAATGTTTCGTCGTCTTCTTACAACTACAGTATTGAAGATGATATTTTTTCCCTGGATGAAATCTGTTGTTGAAAGATAGTGAAATGAGGTCATGTTTAAGCAGTTATTTTCTCAAAAACGGCTCCATTTTTTTCTTTAAATTTCTTTCTTGTATGTAACAAAGAACGGTAAAAAAGTTGATCATCTCATTTTCGGCCAAATCAACGTATTTTCGAAAATTACAAAAAAATAAGATTGCAAAAGTACGAGATTGATGACACATTTTTTCTTAAATAAAATTTGTTGTAAAATATTATATCTTTAAATAAGGACATATTCAATTTTTTGATAAAACGAGAAGTTTTTGCGTGATTTCTAATCAGTTATATTTTATCTCAAGAACGGGTCGAAATTTTTGTTTTGCGGCGCATCGAGTTAGATATTTTTTCATGCGCAAGCAATGGCGTTATATTTCGATACGATTATCGCATCTACTCTTCTCCCAATTTATTCACTCTGTTTTGTGTCTTGAGTGCTTTCACGAACGTCAGAAAAGCTTCGTGTTCCATCTTGATCGTATATTTTATACGCGATATAAAATATAAGATTCATAGATTTAGGGATGTCGCTGGACAATATATTGTTATAGTTGGAAGAAAAGAAAGATCAAAATTTCGCTTGCCAGCAAATGAAGAAGGGAAGCAACCAAGAGAGAAAATAAGATGCGCTTATCGTCCGAAGATGAAAAACAGGTTCTCGCAGCATTGCTGTAATATTTGCTCCAAACACCTCTCTAAAGAGCATTCAAGAAAAACTTTGTTTACAATGAACGTAGTTCTGAGAAAGCTTATTTTAGATTATATGTTTCCCTGTATTTTTCCGTTCGGCGAAATTATTTTGTTTATTGTTTTTCATTGTATTATATGATTTGCCTTTCTTAAATAAATTTAATTTATGAAATACTCCACATCATGACCGTGATTTTCATTGAGAACTTCAGACATTATGAGCCTGTATGTCATCTGTATGTATTATTACATCTACACATGTTATAGAACTCAATAACAAATCATATCGGACTATTAATCCACAAATTTGATTCATAATAAAACAATAAAAACAGTTGTTACATAAAATTCCTGACATATGGGTATTAACATATGACTGGTTAATATTTACTTTGTTGTATGCACACGGTTTGTTCATATGAAACAATTTCTGGAAATCTGATCTGAAAAAAAATGTTTTTATTGATGGCAACCGCAAGCACATAATCAGCCTTATTTCAAAACACAAAATATAATATTTATTCACTTGTCAACTTGAAAGATATATGAAATAATGAGCTCATATGTCTGAATTCTTATTGTTTTTATAAAATTATTTAGTTCTTTATCTGATGGTCAAAAAAGTATAGTTCTTTATTGCTTACTCCAAAATTCTTTGCCTGGTTTTGATTGCTTCTCGGATGATTCTGAATCGTGGGAAAATGTCCAGCCTCATGGTGTCTTCTATCCTCTGCCATCACCTTATCATCTAAATTCACAGCTATCATCTAGGTGTTATGGCCTAAGGAATATTACTGAATTAAACGATTTCACCAAATGATCACTGATTAGCATGATCGGTATAAATTACACTTCCCTATCAATTCCCCTCAGATGATGCCTTGACTTGTAACTTCCTGACATTTATGAATTAATTATTTTGCAATTATATTCAATAACGATCTCACCCCTAATCTAAATAATATTTCACAAATCGATTTCTTCGCCCACTATTCAAATATTAAATTTATATGACATTATAATATTTAATGTTATTCTCATATTATTACAAAATGTAAATGAACAATATCTTTCACCTCCTAAACTTGACATTAAATCATTCCTAATTAATTACACCTACATCTACTAATGCATTCACACATAATGCAAAGACCAGAGGAATCTTATCTGTGATCTGTTCAGCTCGCTGGCTACCAACATAAAGGGGATATTTTCTATCATCTTGCCATGACTACACCATCTGTGTATGTAGTTTTTTCATCTGCAAGGGACTTTGTCTTTCCCTCCATGTGAATTATAGTAAACGAATTGGATGTATTTATATTTGCAGCAACTGCTGTTTTCTTAAATTCATTACCATAGCAACCTGTCTATGTTGCCCATATTGGAATTCTTGATTTACAAATAAATTGAAATTATTATTATTTTAACTATTCATATTAACAGGGGAATTTTTTTGTTTATCATATTATAATAAGATGGAATGAAAGTGAGAAAAAGCAGTATATGAGCTAAATCAATTTGCAATACTCTCCTAATGCCCAGTAAAGCAAAAATTAATTTACTTAAATTTTTCAATAGTTCTTGAATATTTGTTTTCCATTTCAATGTTTTGTTTAACCAAATCCTTCAAAATTTTGGTTGGTCCATGTTGTATCTTCGTATTGAATCTTTACAGAAGAACATTCAAAATTGATATTTTGAGAGTGATGAAAATAAATTGATAATTTTTATTTGTGTTTATTACCAGCAATACATATATACACACACACACGTACGTGCACATGCACTCGCACCCCACCCCCACACATACGAAATTATATTGGTCCAATAACAGATCCCTGAGGAACACCA
This sequence comes from Teleogryllus occipitalis, assembly GCA_011170035.1. NCBI lineage: Eukaryota > Metazoa > Arthropoda > Insecta > Orthoptera > Gryllidae > Teleogryllus > Teleogryllus occipitalis. Next base: position 88,372 of record BLKR01004483.1, on the reverse strand, counting down.
ACTAAGTAGTACATCAAGTAAATTGTATAACAAGGAAATATACCTCATACACCATTAGATGAAAATAAATTTCATTGTACATTTTCAAGAATAATACTCTTTACCTAGGATGAATATCCCTGACTTTTCCTGATGATCCCAGACTTTTACTTATTTTTCCATTACAAAATTTGTGAAGTATTTCAGGATATTTAAATAAAATAGTAAATAAAGCAAGACTGGTCAATACTGTTATACACTGTTATTCATTGAGCTCTTTGCGTCTTTGCATTCCAAATTTTCTTGCACTAACACATTGTGAGAAAGACAGATACACATCAATTCAAAACACTTCTTTTTATCTGTTTTTCAGGTCTCTGACAGCACCTTAAAAAGACAAAAGTAATAATATTTTCTTAACATAGGAATTTTGTCACTTGTGTTCCCTTATATGGTGCATAGTTTTGTGATGTAGTTCACAAGTAGTCCCAAAAGTAGTTTTTTTGTTGAACTGTGGAATTATAACTAAATAAAAAAATTCAAGATACTTGGCAGAAACAAAGAAAAATCTGACAGGTCAGCAGAACATGTAGTGATATTAACGATTATTTCACTTTTTCAGGATGTACAGCAACCTTACATGAGAAAAATGTTTAGATATTTTGTTGGAATTTTCACAAGTGTGCACAGTTTCTACCATTTGATAATGGTTAGTAAGAAATGATTGTAACGAATTATAAGCACCCCTGTATTCCAATTGACTCCATTTTATCTATAGAATACTGTAATCAACTATATCAAATACCTTGGAAAGATCTAAGAATAATCGATACTGACATCTTCCTTATCAACAGATTGATACACATTTTCTAAGAAATTCATTACAGCTACACTTGTAGATTTTCCTTTACAGAAATCATGTTGGTTGTTGGCTTTTAGTTCATGTTTTTTTAAAAATGAGATAAGCCTATTACATAATAATAATAATAATAATAATAATAATAATAATAATAATAATAATAATAATAATAATAATAATAATATAATATATTTGTCACATAAATACAGCATAAGCCATGTATGACAAGTCAGGACATTATATGATCATACAATGTATAATGCAAATATTTCAAATATTAAATACAATACAGGTATAAAAATTGAATTCTGTTTTCATACTAAATACAAATTAATTTTATAAAAAAAAAATTTTCTTCATGAGATGGATGCTTGGGCTGGATCTATCCTTTTATACCCATCAATCAGCTGGGGGGGGGGGTTCAAGTCATGCAGCAGAATATGCAACAAAAATTTTTTTTTTTTATTTTTTTTAGTACTAGTTTATATTGATGTTGATATGTGTTTATGGTGTAGGTATTCCTTTGTACTGTAGAATGTATGGTTTAACAGGAAAGCTTTCAGTTTATTTTGAATGTGTGTATTGAGTTTAAGCTTTTAAATTCACTAGGGAGTTTGTTATATAGTGTGATGCCTTCAAAAAGGGTACTTTTTTGAAAGAGTGAAGTATCACAGTGTGGGACATGCAGATTCCTGTTTTGTCTAGTATTATAGTTATGAACATCAGTATTTAGAGTAGCAGAGTTCTTGTTTTCCATAAGCGTCTTCTTTGTGAAGATTAATATTTCAAATATGTATATGCATGGGAGTGGTAGGATTTGTAATTTCTTGAAAAGTGGTTTGCAGGACTCATGTTTGTGAGTGTTTGTCATTGTTCTCAGTATTCTTTTTTGGATGATAAAAGTGTGAATACTTTCTGGGGAGTTTCCCCAGAATATGATTCCGTATTTTAGATGCGAGTGGACATTTGCAAAATACACTGTTCGTAGTGTATCCAAGTTTGAATTTGACTTAAGGATGTAGATGGCATAGCATGACTTGGTAAGCTTGTTGTTTAGATCTGTGATGTGGGAGTTCCATTTTAAATTGTCTTGAATTGTCAATCCAAGGAAAGTTGTTTTTTGGGTTATTTTTACAGGCATGTGTTTTATCATCAATTGTGTTTGAGGCTTTTCTTTAGAGAGTGGATTCCGAAAGTTTAGGGAGACAGTTTTACTGGTGTTTATGATGAGTTTGTTTTCCTGGAACCATTTTACTAGTGCTTCTAGAACTGTTTGTGCTTCTTTCTGTAGAGTTTGTTGGGTATTTGCTTTAATAATAATGTTAGTGTCATCTGCAAATAGGACCATTTTGCTCTTTTATAGAGTCAGGGGCATGTCGTTGATGTACAAGAGAAATAGTATAGGGCCTAGGATTGATCCTTGTGGGACTCCATAATGTATCATTCTAGGTTGGGAAAAATGGCTTGTATCACAGATGCATTTGTGCTGAAAATACTTGAAGAAATATTGGAATAGTAGTTATTAAAAGTATTAGCTACTTTTTTAGAATCTTTTATGTCAATCCCATTAGTGTTTATATGTATATTTCTTATTCTTTTCTTATCTTTCCCAAGTTCTTTATTTAAAATATTCCGTGTTCAGGAGCAGATTTACATATGGACTACAGTCCAGGGACTATAGTCCTATATAATTTTGATGATACACATTTTGAAGGGCGGCAAATTTTCCAAAAATTTTAATATTTGGAATTTTAATGCCATATTTGTTTGAAACAAAAACAGAAATTAACCCATATTCTTTTTCTTTCTGAGACATATTCCATTAATGAAAGAGTGAGAAATCAGTTTCGATATTAGTTTTAACTTCAAAAGAAACAGCAATAGTCACGATGTACATTTTTTAATATGTAAACATGGTTGTAAATATGGTTGTAAACACAGGTGTAAACATGGTTTACAATCCAGAGTTACAGAAGTGTCTCCAACGGCAGTTTACTCACTGTGTTCTGGACATGCTCTAAATTTGGTTGGGAAGCACGCTGCAAAAGTTGCAAAAAAAGTAATGATTTTTTCTTGCTTCTTCAAAATTTGTATGCATTTTTCTGAAGTTCTTCTCATTGGTGAGATCTGTTGGTACAAAACCTCGGAAAAACTGAAAATGTTTTACTTAAAGGCTTATCGCTAACTCGATGGTCAACTCGTGATGATGCATGCAAAAGTCTTTACAAAAATACAAAAGAGATAATAAAATCACTGACGTTATTTCAGAAAGCAAGTTAGAAAAACCTTGTTTAAGGAATGAAGCGTCAACCTGTCTTTGACAAGTTCAATGTCTGGAAACCGTTATTCTGGCATTTTATGGGATGACATCTTGGACAGATTTAACTGTACTGCAAAGAAATTGCAAGCATCTGATATTGATCTTTCTGTCATTGCAAAACTTTATAATTCACTGCTAAATTATATTCAAGATTTAAGAGAGAAGTTCGATTTTTTATGAGAAGAAAGGTATGGAAAAGTCATCAGCCATTGAATATGAAGACAATATGAGGAGGAAACGAAAGAGGAAAGTTAATTTTAATGAAACACAAGATAATGAAGAGGAATTGAGTGGTCATCATTATTTTCGAGGCAATAGTTTTATTGTCATTATTGACAGATTGACCGCAAAGTTTTATCTTAAAAAAAAGCTTAAGATGAACTCAACTCATGATTTAATTTTTTTACTGAAGGGTTTACAATGAATTGTGGGAATTACCAAACATGCTGCAAAACTGCATGCAATATACAAAATGGACTTACCAGGTAGTTCTAAATTTACAAATGAATGTCTTCACTTCTTTGGATTCATTAAAACTTTGAAAGAACCACCATCTACTGTTTTGAAGCTGAGCAAAGTAATAATTCCTAAAGGTCTAAAAGAAGTGTATCCTTATGTTAATATAGCATTAAATATATTTTGATGTACACCTGGAACAAATTGTTCCAGTGAGAGATCTTTTTCAGTTTTAAGGTGTATAAAAAATTATCTCTGATGCACTATAACAGAAGATTATCTGAACTGCTCAGCTGTATTTACAATTGAATCACAGTTGACCAAAATAATTGACTATGATGATTTGATAGACAGCTTTGTTCAACAACAGTCCCAAAGGAAAGCATTGTAGAAATATGAATGATATACAATGTATGTCCCTCAACATAATTTTTATATTCAATTTAATCAAATCAATTTAATCAAAATTAATTTAATGTTTTGTGTTATTTGAATTTTACTATTAAATATGAAATACAATCTAGTAAAACATGCTTTCAAAGTTTGTCTCTAGTATGTATGATAGTTTTATAGCAATCGTTAAAGATAAGTGTAATTCATTTTATCAAGTATAAAAGTTAAGAACAAATAGCAAATATTTATAAAGAAATAAAATATAACTTAAGTATTTAAAACAATATTTAAGTACTAGCTGGTGTACCCGGCTTTGCTCGGGTTTATAGTAAATTATTAGACAGGGAGAGGAATTCCATTTTTTCATATCCTGCGGTGGGGCCTACGATCTCTTCTGTTGTATCCCTTCTCCGCCCTGCTCCTCCCTGCCATGCTCTGCACGGCCACCTTCGATAGCCCTGTCTTCTCTTCACCCCCATTTGGAAATTTCCAGTCTACCTCGCTCACTTTTTTACAAAAAAATATATTTTTCTTATTTGGGCTTCCAGCTCCTAAACTTTCTTCACTTTATAACTAAAAACAATAAACAATTCTAAACTACAGAATAAAATACTTGTAGACTCACGTATATTTTGTGGAGTTTCATATATTACTTCCAATACTGTCAATAAATTGTCACATTGTAAAACTTACCCTTTTTTATATTTTGTCTTCTCTTGTATTCATAAACAAATATTTGAAATTGATCTGTCAATTCGTGACCTTGAAGGGACTGACTGTTCTAAGCGAAGTTTAACATGCCAGAGTTCTCGCACGGAGATGCTAGAAGATAAATATGGAATATCAATGTATATGTCAAAACGTAATTGACGAATCATAATCATAAATGTAAATGAAAGTATCAACATTGAACGTAATTGACAGTATTTATAATTATTTTGAAGACGAAAAATATATATGTTTTAACTACGTGTAGAATAAAAATTATTTTTTTACGTAAATCAATTAATCATAACATTGAAGCATGAGAACAATACTGATCCATCAACATGTACATTATGGGTACACACTAAATTGACAATCTTCTGAACAAAACCGTATTAGCTTCATTATTTGATCTGAAGTGCTATATATTAAGGATCTTGAAATGTGAATAACAGAAACCAATTCATGCGTTGGGAGCAATTGCAATGCAAAATAATAGCACAGATTAGTCTCAATATGTAAGTGATCATTGCTTAATTACATACTACTGCACTAATCTTCTGCACATAATGATAAAAAAAATCAACTTGATGAAACCAAAACATACAAACATTTTACATTTTACCAATTTGAACATGAGAACTGTGTAAATAGTCAAATTGTGAGTGCTATTGAAAAGCAACCCTACTACGTAGAGAATTATTTACATTTGCATCCCTCCTTGCAGTATTATTTTCAATAGTGCGAGTGAGTACTTCAGCAAGTCGCACTTCTCTTAATAGCCGATTCAAAACGTTTATAGACTGCCCATCTATTCGCACTTGTATAGTCTGTTTTGACAACTTGACACTCGCATTGTTTCAAGCAATTCAATGTTTACAAATTTCTGTAAAAGAAGAGGTTGTTTAGAATGTATACGATATCTATATATAATACATTGTAGATTACTGTATATTCTGTACTATATATTATTGTACATTGCACTGTCTCAACCTACCTCAATTTCTGTACAAATTCAAACTCCAATGTTTTATAGCCACTTTGAACATACCACGGATTAAGGATAATGCATGTACCTTGTCATCTTTACCACTTTAGTTACCGATTTCTTCCAAATATTCCACCAATGTTCAGAACTAACAAATCACCACCGTTCATAAAGGGACATTACATAACCTTATTCAAAGTCCAATGAATCTCGTAATAATTCTGGACATTAATGAAACCAGTAGTAGATCTGAGATGTCATCCTCTGGTGGCGCACAGCTAAACTATTGACATTGATGCGCTCATGAATCTGTGATGTAAAGCTATGCCAAAAATGTCGAGAAAAGTAATTATTTTGTAAATATATTACGGTTTATGGTTGTAAATCATAGCCTATAGCACTCCAGACCTTTAAAGGAAGTTAGCACAAAAGTTTCATCGGCATTGGTTCAGTAGATTCAGAGATTACCGCGTTGGAAGACAATGCCCTTCTGTCTTTATATATTAGTATAGATAATATAACTTAGTATGTAACACAATTGTTTGAGAAATTATAGAAATTTCTGAAAGCCTCAATTACATTTCCTTGTTTTATAATATTACGGATAATTCTTAAGTTTCCTTTTAGATTCTTGTTTAAGAGTGACCCATTTCTTCTCCTGTTGTTAATTTTGTACTTTTGTATGCATGGCTAAATTGTTTGTTGCAGAAAAAGTTTATAAACTCTATATGATTGGGGTTGTGTGAAAACAGATTCACAAAATTCTTTACTAAATAGATTAATTTAAAAAGTTTATATTCTGTTCATTGCAAGGTCTTACTACCCTAAATTGAACTTCAATCCATCTTTCCTTTCTGCATGTTCTTGTAATATTTGGAAACTTGTAGAAATAAACTACTATATGAACTATTGAACCACTATATGAATATGCAGACAACCAAGTCATCTTCACTGAGGAGGAAGATGATATTCTGTATATGGTACAAAAACTTCATGAAGAGTACTTAAATTGGGGGCTAAAAATAAATTTTAATAAAACAACATCTGGTTGTAGGAGGAGAAGCCAAGATTCTGTGTATACCCAATGGACCAGAATTGAAATCCTGCCAGAATGTAACCTATCTAGGTACTCAAATAGCAGCAAATGGAGGTAGTACACAAGATATTCAGAGTAGAATATCAAAAGGAAAAGTAACCATAAGGCAATTGCATCCTTTTATACGGAAACAAAACCTGAGCAAAAATGTTAAAAGATTATTATATAAGACTATCGTAGAGAGTATTACCACAATTGGGTCTGAAGTTTGAAAAATATCGAAATGTAATGATAATAAACTTACAGCAAAGGAAATGGACTATTGGCGAAAAAGCTGTGGATTGACACTGCTGGACAAATTAAGAAATGAAGAAATTAGAAGAAAAGCAGAAGTGAGTTTCAACATTATTGATACCATTGAAATTAAAAGGCTTAAACAGAATGTGTGAAGAATGATGGCCTCTAAAGCTTTGGAATTGGAAACCAACATCGCACAGATGATGTGGAAAACCCAGAAGTACATGGAAGGAAGGCATGGAGAAGGCGATGGCTAGAAGAGGATGATCTGCCGAAGACCGCAGGGACAGACTCAAATGGAAACTGGGATGCAAGAGACGTCTAATGGTGTAAAATACTTGCACAACTACTACTATGAATTTTTCATTAAATTTTAGTGAAGTGATCAGTGACTGACTGTTTAGTACCCCTTACTTATTGGTACATCAATGTTTAAATCACTCGTAATAATGAGGTTTTTTTCTCATTTGTAATAATTTATTGATTAGAGTCCCTAAATTCTCTAAAATGTATCTAACTTACTGTTTGTTGTTTTATGAATGCAAATGATAAAGATATTGTAGTTGAATAATTCTACTGTACTGGCTTCCAATTTTCTTTGATACATTTTTCAAATACAGAACATGCCTTTGATTTCATTATGAACAGATTATGATTTGCTTAATACAGAACATGCCTTTGAAATTAACTTATATATACGAAATCCAACATGCTGCTTATTTTTAGGACAACATTTTGCTTTAAGGGAATAGTTTTTAAAATGACAATTTATATTACTGTATGATTATTTATATTTCTGTAAGTCAATACTATGTCTTACATACAAGTCAAACAATTTGTTGTTAAGCTATATTTCTGTACATCAGTGCTATGTTTTACACACAAGTCAAACAATTCATCATTAAGCTTACCATCAAAATTTAGTTTGTTTCCTAAAATCTATGTTTGTCCCTAAAATCTCTGCCAGTCTTTGGGATTACTTCCTCATCCTGCTCAAAGCACAAACTACTTAATTCTCAATCTGAGATTTTTCTGTCATTGCAAACAGTTGTCCACTCCAACAGAATCACATCCTTTTGTTGATTTGAGAAATTGTTTTTAATTAGTTCTGGCATTATTTCACATGGTTTTACCTTTCCTTGATTGTTCATATGCATTCCATGACTGATGAAGTCAATCATATCTAGCTGAATATTTATCTCATGCCAGAGTTTATGGAACCTCAGTTTCTTCTCCAATTTCCAATTAAATATTTTAACTTCTTTATCCACATATGACTAAATCCTATGAGGACTTCAATAATTTTTTTAAAAAATTGTTTGTTCATTATTTATGACAAAGTTCACATAATTATTCACATTGTATTCACATTGTACATTATTCAACTGTACAATCTCTTCCTATATCATTAGATCCTGTCAATACTATGATTATATCCTTATTTTCCATGTAAATGATGTTTGTATTGACTATGTTCTTTCACCAGGCAAATTGAAACAAACTTTAAAATTTTGGCCTGTGCATTTTAGATTTTGTGCATGTCTACCTGAATAGCTATCTCCAAGCCCTAAGTATTTTGTTCAGGTGTGATATCTTTAAGCAGTTCTTGTCTTCTTCTTTTGTGTTTTTAATTTATTTTGCACTTCAGTATTGGCAACTTCTTCTTGAGTATCTACTCAAGAACATCCATCTACAGATCAGAAATAATTAGTTGTATGACTATAATGAACCATGCAAAAGTCTAAAATTCTTCATAGGATAGAAGTAAGAAATACTGAAGCAAACCAAAGACAATACCACCAAGTTTCAACCAAAGACAGACAAACTTAACTGGTTTTTCAGGGAACTGAAGGGGGAAAATGTATGTGAGCAAAATGATGAACTGAAATCGAATATTACGAGCAAAACCAAAACTCATTTTTTACATTGGCACACAATTCGCACGAAATGTACCATCTGCGCACATTTTTTGAGTATCCAGAATCTCTTCCCAAAATTGTAACTATAAATAGTTGAATGATGAATAAAAGTTTCAAAAAAGCAAAGTTATCAACTTTTGAAAACTAGACATTTACGTTTCCGAGTTATAGAAAACTTATTGCAACGGTAAGCGAACAGATTTGTTTTCTCTGCATTGCTAACAAAATAGAAACTCACCCTCAGCTTTACTCCTACCACTACAAGCAAAAGGAGAGCTCACTAAAACGTTCGCATAATGAAACTCCATGTATGTCCAGAAGCAGAACAAGGGCCCATCTCAGCATTTGCTCGATGGATCAGGGAAAACGGACAAAAATCTGATCGAGACTGCAAAGAAGTGCGTTACTTGTTACTTAGAAGACACGCGAGCCAGGCATAATCAAGGCCGGCAGAAAAGATAGCACTTTATGCAATCAGTCCTTTTGACCAGTGTCACACGAGCGTTGCATTGACGCGCGTTATCTAACGCTGATAACGTCAGCTGCGTAAACGCGCGTCGATGCCTACTCACACGGGTCGTTCAACGCGCGCCTCAGATTAACACTGTACCTTATGCGGAACGGCATACGAGCGCTCTTGGCGACGTATGTTGTGCCCACAGCTCAAGCACGACGCTCAAGCTACAACATAAGTCAAGATAACGTGCATTTTCTAGCTTTGAACATGCGACGCCCGCTAGTAAGCTCTCGTAAGCCGTTTTGCTTAAGTGTTGGTCTACGACGCGCGTTAAATGACTTGTGTGCGCAGGCATCGACGCGCGTTAACACTGCTGACGTCATCAGCGTTAGGTGATGCGCGTCAACGCAATGTTTTTGTAACAAACCTAAATGTCATTGCGAATCTTTGATTACCTCGAGTTTCAATATTTCAAATACGCCGAATTTTTTATCGTGCAATATTGGTGAACCGCACCAGACGACACAAGCGCCCTTAGTTTTCCATCCAAAATTCAAAAATGGAGAGTTGTCACTAGTTGAAATGTCCTGTGTAGTGACGAAATTAAACAACTTGAATTCTGAATTCAACGCCAAATTTCGCGAACTTCTCTACGACAACGTATACGTTCTCACTTATTGGTCACTTTGGTCTCTATCATTTGGACCTAATACGGTCTTATAAGGATTTCCATTCTATTGGAATTGTTTTCTCTTGCCATTCTTTGTTAAAAAATTCTCAAACATTTATTTCAGCTCCTTTTCTCCATAACTTATGAGTTCTATATTGACTTCATCTGGTGCAGGGCTTTTCCTATTTTTTTGCTTTTCTTATTATAGTCTTGAGTTCTTCTCTATTCAGTAGGGTGTCTAGTTCATTATTGTCAGAAATTTGGCTTGTTCCCTCTAGCACTTCATTAGATCTGAGTTGAATTGTTCCACAGGGTGGAGTAGTGTTTTATCCAGTCTCACGTAGGCCCATAGTCTTTTATATTTCATGTAGTTCATCACTGTTTGTGTTTGGAAGTAGGTTCTGTATGCTTTCTTCTTTTGGTTTATCATCACTTTTAGGCTATTGTCCCATTTTCTCAATCATTTAGTTTTCTTGAATGGTTGATAGCCTAAGAAAGATGGAAAGATCACTTGCGGTCTGTTGCCCATTTGTTACGATACTTTGGCATTTGCCTGGTGTTGATCAGAGAAACCATGGAAAACTAAAGAGAACAGAGCAGCCAACCACTAGATTTCTCCAACACAAAGCACCTGTATTTGACCTAGCTAAGTAGCTAGTGTTGAAAATCCTGCCACCGTCGGGACTTGGGTCAGAGTCAGCGGCAATGCTGACTCTGAGTGGAGTTGAGCAGTATTGAAAATACTTGTATTTAAAATACATATTTTCGATACTTTTGTAATTTGAATTTTGTATCGAAAATATGTTTTTGAACATGTATTTTGTATTTGTATCGAAAATACTTTCTGACAGTATTTTGTATTTTCAAAGTACAACAATACTTTTTATTGATCCGCCGTTGAAAATTTGAATTTAAATATTCAGTCAAACCTGAATAACACAAACATCGATAACATGATTTTTTTAAATCTTTGAAGTTATGTTTCATTCTCTGTAGCAGTATTTAAAAGAATGTTTCTGATAACAACAATTTGGTAAGTCGAGAAAATATATTATTGAATTTTGGAGACCACCTCACGGATGTTACACTGTTTTGTCAATTTATGCATCATCAACTGTCTGAAAGGTAGTTCTGCACACTGGTTAAAAGCTTGTGCTTGCACCAAACTTATGTTGTAAGTGTGGAAATTGATAAATCATCAAAATGCGCTATTCTAGTTAGAACGTATTTCACTGTTATTAAAGAGTTCGGTGCAAAAATGGAAACGACATGCAAAATTTGTAAACCCAATTCAGAACTGATAAATAAACAATTATAATTTATTTATTTATTTATTTACAACAAACAGGCAATTTGCTCAATTTTACGATTTTACAATATATAGATCATATAAGGTGAACATAACATAAAACATAAACGTAGCCATCAGTTGAAGTCGTTCAAATAAAATGAACTTGCATGATTTACAAATGTTTTAAACGAAGAATAATGTAAATTAATATCGCAGTTGTTAGCAGTTCTACACATTCGCCATATTGGTGAATTGAATCCCAAGCTAGATTTACAAATGGGAATATAGTATGTTTGATTGAGATTTTTTCTTGGAATGCGTAATGGTATTTTCCATTTGATAAATGATAATAGTTTAATGCTATCTATATTATTATTTATCAGTTTATATAAAAATACAATGTCATTATATTTTCTGAACGATTCAAGAGAACTAATTTGAAGGTATAATGATATATCGGTACAGTCATGTGTAAATCTAGGTGATGGTAACTTTAGTTTCTCAGCCATGAAATTAAAAAAATTGTGTTGCACAGTTTCTAATTTCTTTATATAAATATTATAGTTCGGAAACCAGTTCTAAGATAAATAAAAAAGTATTGGTCTTAGTAAGGTTAAATACAAAATTCTCATTGTAAATGGATTTTGATAATCCGATGTAGTTCTTGTGATAAAAACTAACATACGATTAGCTTTGTTGATAATATAATCAATGTTTGTCAAATTTCAGTTTGGGATCAAATGTTACTCCTAAATATTTAAATTCATTGTACTGTATTGTTTATATGTTATATGGATAATCGACTGGATTTTTAAGTTTTTTTAAATTTCATAGCTTTACATTTCTGTATATTAAATTTAAGTACATTCAGGTTACTCCAGTTTAAAGCATTATCCAGGCATTCTTGTAACTCTTCACAATCGTTGACATTTTTTATTTCTCTAACAATTTTTAAGTCATCTGCAAATAATAAAAACTTACAATTTTGAAATTGGGAGGAATGTTATTTATCATTAATAAATAATAAAAATAGGAGAGGTCCAGGGTGTGAGCCCTGGGGAACTCCTGAGAATACATCAATGTCTCTCGATAAAAATTATAAATATCTATCATTCAAGGTTCTATCTGTCAGGTAGTTACACAACCGAAGTAAAAGAGTACCATGAATGCCTAAATTTGACAATTTTTGTATAAGTATATTGTGGTTTACCATATCAAATGCTTTAGTGAAATCCAAATAAATAACATCGACTTGTGAATTATTGTCAATTTTATCAGTAATGAAATGTTGTAGTATCATTAAATTAGTAGTGGTAGATCTATTACGTCTGAATCCATGTTGTTCCTCTATAATAAGGTTTTTTTAATTTAAATGTTAATTTTTTAGTTATTATGGATTCAAGGACTTTTGGAATAATACTCATAATTGCTATAGGTCTATAACTTTTCACGTAATATCGATTTTGAGCTTTATGTACTGGAATTATGAAGCTTGTTTTCCATATCTGAGAAAGAGAAGCTTCTTCCAGTGACACAGTAAAAGTGCAAGTAGGATTGGTGTAAAATTGGTCTTACAAGATTTTAGATATATTGCAGGTATTGAATCTGGTCCTACACCTTTTTTAACATTTAGACTATTTATTGACTTGAATACATCACTTTGTGGCATTTCAATAAAACCTATATCAAAAGACAGATTAACATCATAATAATTATCACTATGTATAGTAGTTTGATGACTATCATCATCATTAAATACTGATTCAAAATATGCAGTGAACATATCGATGATTTCTTGGGGAGAGTAAGAAGTTTTAACATCATCAAACATACCATTTGGGATGTCGTTCAGTCCACGTTTATTGTTGGTAAATTTCCAAAAAGATTTTATGTTAAATCGAATTGAACTTTCAATTTCTTTCAAATAATTTACGTAATTGCTACTCAATCTAATTTTGCATTTCTTGTGTAAATCGGAAAATATAACGTAGTCAAGTGGATCGTTTGAATATTTATAATTTGAATGAGCTGCGGATTTGGCATTAAGTAATATCTTCAGTTCCTTTGAATACATTGGGGAAATATGTTATATTTAGGGACATATTTTTCAATCAAATAATATATATAATTGTAAAAATACTCAACTGGTGATTCAATGAAGTGTATTGTAAAGTAAGATACCCAATCAAAGGAACTCAGTTCATTACTAATGGATATAAAATCAGAAAGTTTGTAGTTATATTTGACGACTGAAGATTCAAGTGGTGAATTACTCTCTTCAATAGGCCACACAAATTTGAGTGCAGGATGATAGTTATCGCAAGGGACGATAGGACAATTTGATTCTTTTAGAATTGTACAAGTGTTAGTAAAAATTAAGATGAGGATTTTAGAGCTATTATTAAATATTTCATTCAATTGTACTAAATTGATATAATTCATTCAGTGTTGTATTTGCACACTAATGTCAATTTCAATATTTGAAGCGTTGAAGAAATTACGGGGAACAATATTCTCAGAATTTGACCATGATGTATGGGGTAGGTTAAAGTTACCCATCATCAAGAATTTTGATGGGGGAAAAAAAATTGTTCCTTTTAGATCTTTGATTTTAAATTATTGATAATACATGAATTTCATTTTATAATTTTTATCAATTTTTATATTTACTACCCCTTATTTTAAAATAATGTTTTAAAACATATTTAAAATCATCTTTATATTTTACTGTTGTAATCTGTTTAGTATTTTTAGAATATGTAATGGTTTTTAAGTGGGTTTTACCATGCCATCTGGTTGAAACCATTTCGAAACACTGTCCAAAATAGCAACATAGAAATTAAACTTTGATATTCACAACATTGTGTAATGAAAGTGTAACTGGCCAAATCTGCCACTCCTTGCTGACTATTTCTATAGGACCACCTCAGAAATAAGAACATTTTTATTTCAAAGGAGTTTCTATAAAGTATGCCATGGGGTCTTGATGTGTTTATGATTAATTGGCCAAAAATTTTTACTTTAGACATAGTATCTCCACAACAAGTTGATGTATTTTGATAATTCGTAATCTCAAATGTATATCCTAGAGAATGACCTAGAACAGTAAGGGTACTGTGAAAACTAACGAGTTAGGATTTGATTATTTCTGAAAAATAATTGTTTAAAAGTATACTTTAGAAATTTCATTTCATTTAACCGAAACTTTTAGTAACACACTAACTATTCTAGTTCATTTGTTAGACTAAATTATTGGTTGTTACTTGGTTTCTGCAAGAAAAATTATATCGTTATCCTATATGGTTAATGATTTACATTTGAGATGAATGTACTGAAAATTCCCAATATAAGATCATCAATTTTTATCCTCTTCCTACCAATTCATTTAGCTTACTCTGAATTCTTCCTGTAGTTATGAACTGTGAGAGCTGATATTTTCTAGTCCTGAATAAATATTCAAGTTGTTATGTTTCCCTGGATTTAATAGCATTTAACATCACTTGATGTGTTATTTCCTTTCAATTTCTTATCTTTCTGAACTTTATCAGTTTATGAAGTCATAGACATTTACCTAATAACCTAAACTTTGTAGGATTGCTTCCGTTTTGTTAATAGTTGCTGGTTTAGTGTCTAGCTCTACTTAGGAGGATGGCTGTTATTTAGCATTTTGCCATTCTCTAGACTGCAAGACCAGGTTACAAGGTCAGTGTTACAAAACAAAATGATTGTCAAAAGAAAAATGTACCTATGTACCTATGAGTAACGAATGTGCTATTTGAAACACAAGCAAGCATGTGGTGGAAATTATTTTTGTCCACAAAAATCCACTCATCCTTGACACTGACTACATAGAAAGCAGGGGGGGGGGGTAGACAATTCGTGTTGATGATAGTGGTTATGGAAGAGCCAGCAGCGTTTCATTTGATTTGTAACAAAGGTTATTCCCTAACATATATTGCAAACAAGCATCTGAAATGTTCTATTTTGATGTATAAATGTATTAAAATGTAACAAAATATGTAGTAATAGGTAAAATATGTAAAAATATGTAAAATAAAAATAGTTGTAATTCATTCAGAATGTCTTGTAAAGTGTAAAAAGTTACTGAATGCAGATATCTAGTTCCTGTAAAAACATGTAATTACATGGAAATCTGTTCCCTAGTCATAAACAATGACAACGTTGGCGCCCAGAAGCTGGCATCAAATTCCGTGTTCTACATGTGCACCAAGCACGTGGGTAGAAGCTACCATTTTATCTGTGATGCTGTGAAGAGGAAGGAGATCGTTGTTGAGCACATACCATCTCAACAGATGTTTTGACTAAAGGACTTACCTGAGTGAAACACGAAAACTGTATTAAGGGACTGAGGTTGAAACTCGTATGATTGTATATTAACCTTGTGAATCAGTTGTGGTTCGAAGGGAAGTATTGAAATGAAACTAGTAATTTCTATGACCCACAACTTGTCAGCTTGGCATGTGACGCATGGCATCCTTATGGTCTGTGTTTAAAATATGTCCACATCTAGTACATTAAAAATATTCATCTTAATAGAGATGTAAATTTAAATGGTTGCCGAAGAAATCAGTGTTTATCAGTGTTTGCCTGTGTCTGCTGTATTGAGTGTGTATGTGTCTATGTTTGTCTGTGTGTTTCATGTATGTGTGTGTGTGAGAGTGTGTGTGTGTGTGTGTGTGTGTATGTGTGTGTGTGTGTGGAACTTTGTGCAAAACAATGGGCTTAATTTGTTTTTATTTATTTTAGTAATTTGAGACTCAACAATAGCTTATTAATCATATTGACTAGGTACCCTGTAGAAGTGTATGTACGTATACTGAAAGCTAAAATCTCCTTACCCTACTACACAAGCAATGCCATCTTTTATTAAACACATCATTATTGGACTCGTAAGGAAGTACAGTAATATAAAAGTTCTTTATTTAAATAAATTTCACTCTTGTCTCACCATGCTTTATCCTACAGGGTTTGGCCTACAGGCTGCACACTGAGACAAAGCAGATTTCTTTTTATTTAGTGCATCTTTTCCGCAACTCATCTCCGAACTCTTCTTTGGCATTGAGCATGTATAAATCTGTAGTAATCCTCTATTAACTTCTTGTCTTCTCACGTTGCAGCCAGTCATTGCCATTTATCCCTTTGGACAGGGGCTTTCAGCTGTTAGTAACCAGGGTTCCCAGATGGTCACCCCTCCAGGAATACGTGGTAATCAAGTTGATTAAATTCCATGACTTCATGGAGCATAATTAAGCAATTGAGCTAATGACACTGACTTTGTCGACAAAATTATTTTTTTATAGAAGAATACTACCCTACCTTTCATCTTTTCTCCCCTCTGCAACATAGATATGAAAATGTATACTCAAGTTTTAAAAACACCTTATTTGGTGCTAAATGATTCATACTACATGATTGAAAGGAAATATTAAAGAATGTTGATGTTGCATTGAAGAATAAAGATGTATTTTTCTTGCAAACTCCTAAAACTTACTTCACTTCAAACTTACTTCTCTATCACATCATCCGATAAATCTGTCTCATTTGCATTATGCAACAATGAACTTAAGTGATGCGCAAACTGTGATAGTAATATTAATAGCCATTTTTATTTTTATTTATTTTTACATCAAAAACAGTTAAAAACTGTGTGTGATGTGCTATGGGAAGAAATGAATTCTGTGCACATTTTCAAAAATTCTGTGATCCCTACCCTCAGACATGTAGTACTTGAATTTTGAATACAGAAAGAAAATGAGTGTTTTTTGCAAGGATTGTTAACAAAAATATTCACTCCAATGTAATAAAATCTATTTTCAAGGGTAAATAGGCAATTAATTTGGGTTCTTATCCCTCATCATGTCCTTCGTCAAGGAATAATACTTCCTGCAATGACATATCAGAAAATGATAATTTGAATAACTATATTTCCCATTGAATTCTGGAAGAAGTGCATTGATAATGAAGTTACATTTATGTCCAGAAGCAAAACAAGGGGCCATATTCGCATTTGGTCAATGGATCAGGGAAACTGGATGAAAAACCTGATCGAGATGGGGTCATTGACCCTGAAGCTGAAGTTCAATACTTCTTACAGGTTGTTTAGAATTATACAGTCCAAATGGTAAATAATTCATTAAATATCACTGTTAAAATTAATGTTACTTTTCTTTTGAAGCTCAGTATAATCTCTAATTGTATAGAAACATTTATGCAGCAGAAACATTTTTCAGATTACACGAGATTTAAACTTCACTGTTAAAATTAATCTTACTTTTCTTTTGAAGCTCAGTATAATCTCTAATTGTATAGAAACATTTATGGAGCAGAAACATTTTTTAGATTACACTTGATTTTAAACTTTTCTATTGAATTTAATCGTTTAATGTCATCCGGCAGTGTTGTAAAGTAATGTACATGTATTGTATGCGAGTGTTTTGTAATGAGTTGTTGATACTGTCATCTGATGAATATGATTACTACATCGAGTGTTACAATTACAGACATCATCATTTTCTGAAAATATATTCCCACCCTTAAGCAAGTCATTTTTGACAAAAACTACTAATTCATAAATTAAGAGATAAGGTAATGGTAAAATTCCTAGATTAATGAAGAGAGGCTTACAAGAATCACGTGGGTGGGATTTGGGTATTATTCGTACAATTCGTTTCTGTAATCTAAAAGTCTGGGAGCTATAAGATGTATTTCCCCAGAATATTACGCCATATCTCAGGCAGGAATGAACATTCGCGAAATATACACAACGAGCAGTATGAAGGCTGACTGAATTTGAAAGAATTCTGAACGTGTAGCATAATGAGCTTAATTTTGTGTTCAATTCATTTAAATGGACGTTCCGTTTTAGGTTTGACTGAATTGAGAGACTTAAAAATTTTGTTGCCTTAATATCAGTCAATGGTACACTGTTCATTTTCAATGGAGTACAGAATTGTTTATTTGAAATGAAAAACTGCATTAAAACCGTTTTCTTTTCGTTTACTATTAATTTGTTATTTCAAAACCAATTTGAAACTTCAGATATTGTACTATTTACAGTTTTTTTATTGCAAAGAATGTTCATATCATCTGCAAAGAGAACTGTTCTTCTGTTTTGAATCATCGAGGGCATATCATTTACTTATAGTAGGAAGTGAATAGGGACTAAAATCGATCCTTGTGGGACTCCATATGCAATTGACAAAGATTCAGAAAGGTGTGTACATAATGTTCCATTATTCCAGTAAGGTATTTCTACGCTCTGAGATCATTGTTTAAGATATGAACATAACCAATCTAGGGCAATACCACAGATTCCATTTGGAAGTAATTTTGAAAGTAAAATTAAATGAAAAATGATGTCAAAAGCTTTAGAAAGATCTAAAAATAATTCAATAGGTGCTTCGTTTTGGTCCGATGATGAGGCCACATCTTTAAGGAAAGAGAATATGACTGTTTCCATAGATTTTGTTTTCCTAAATCCATGTTGGCAATCTGAAAGTGCATCATGTTTACTGAGATAGGTTTCCATTCATACGTAAAAAAGTCTCTCTAATATTTTTGAAAAAAACAGACAGAAGAGAAATAGGCCAATAATTTTGAATTTCATTTTTGTTGCCTTTTTGAAAAGCAGCTTAATCTTAGCTATTATAAAAATATCTGGAAAAGTTCTGGTGCATATGGATGCATTAAATATGTGAGTTAAAGGGTGTATAATGGCATGCGTACAGGTCTTTAACAAACAATCTGGAAATTCATCTAAACTGGCTGAATATTTATTTTTTAGTTTACCTATTATTTTGAGAATTTCATAGAAGAAGTGTCAGAAACAAACATCATGTCTAAAATTTTTGGAGAATAAATATCTTCAGGATATTTTGTAATTAATTTATAAATAAGTATGGCAATGCAATTAAAAATAAAATAAAATGAGAAGGTTGGATCATCATTTCCCTTTACATGTTAAGAACACTTCGTTTGTTACTATAATAGGTAGCTATGTATGTTTTGTGAGCTAAACAAAATAGCATATAAAGCAAAATACAAAATGTCTTGTTGTACTACTTTCTGACTCAATGTAACTTTGTGTACTCTTTAAACAGGACTGCCTGACTAGTGACTCTCAGGAGTGTGAGAACCAATTGTCCTCAAATGTAGGTAAGTTGTTTACAAAGATGCATCAAAGATCCGAAACAATCTATTTATTCAGGGTAGCTGTAATCCATGACAAATATTGCTTTTCTATTAGTCGTTTGAAGATGTTAACATACTACTTTTCACTTAAAACACATTCCTTTGTCAGGTAGAAACTTTTAATCAGGTATTTTAAAATTTGACATGATACAAGTTATCATTGTAATTGATATGCAGAGCTGGTCAGTTGACATAAATGTTTTATTGAAAAAGTTATCCGTAAGTGTAAAAATTAGTATTGTAAATATTAAAGATTTACTATAGAAATTAGAACATTGGTATTCATGGATCTTTTCTATTGTGGCATTGAAGGTATTTTTTCAGTCATATATAAAATGTAAATATTAATCTTATATTTCTTGTGTCAGTCATATGTCATTTGGTGTACCTCAAGGTTCACACCTTGTACCACTATTATTTTTACTTTTTATTAATGATTTGAAATTCTTACTTTCCTTGTGTTCATTTTTAGATTTTGTTTTTAATTATATACAGAAATTAACTCAAAGACTTGTACAAAAATCCTCAGTCTGTCTTCTGTCAAGGTGCAAGTTGTACTATCTCTTCCTTAACTACTCCACATGTTAAGTCCTCTGATATTTGAATTCAAAAACTCCTATTCATTATGACTATTCGATAAGTGTCATAATTTAGAAAAGTTAACACATTTCCAAGTTCTTTTTGACTCAAAGTTGTAATCTAAATTCCTTATAGATTATATAACAAATAAATCTTTACAGATGCTAGGTTGTATGAGAAGAATATGGGCTGAATTTTCTCATCCAACATTTTTTGAAATCTTCACGGGTTTGTTTATTAGACTAATTATATAATATGCCTCATCTGTATTGTATCCTCACTACCTAAAATGTAATCAACGTGTAAAATTATTTAATTATGTAACCTGGCATCTAAAATAATAATCTCATAGAATTTCTTACAGCTACTTTCAAGTAGCTAGTTAACTTAATATCAGCACAATACAATACAAGAGACTATAATGATTTACTGTTCCTTTACCATATTTGTGGTTTCATGCTCCTATATGACACTTACGTATGTATGCTAATAATTACGTTAACTGTACTTAAAGTGATTTATCCATATAATCTATAAATTCATTTATAAATACTATTTAAATAAATTATGAGGAGAGAACGTTTTTACTGTAATAAATGTGATTTAGATGACAAACTAGACGATTGAAAATCATTCTAGTCAGATTAAATAAAAGAATGTATGACCTTCAAGCTTCGAATAATGCCCTTTTAAAATAAGTTCAAGATATATCTGATAGGATCATGTCCGGGGGCTCTGGGGGTCTGGGGGGCCAAGAATTAAAATAAATTTCCATGATATTGAAGGTATTCTTACCTACAAAAAGATTTTCTGATTAAATAAATGATTTGCTGAGAGTTACTTTAACAAGTTATTGTTTACCTAGTTACTATTGTTTAACACCAACTCTTGAGGCAAATGCTGATAATAATTCGATGGCTGCTGTGTCTTTCATGAGTCCATGTCCAAAGCTTAAAAAATATGTTTAAAAATCAGTGAGAAACAGAAAAAAATGAATATTAAATGAAAAGGAAGAGTTTCTGTGTTTCAGGTTGTATAAATTTCCAGAAATAAAACTTTTTTTCCTAACTGCATCAGAAACAGAAAAGAATAATAAAAAACTAAGTAGATTAATCATTCATTTTTGTTCCTGTATTTTGGTGCATAGGTTAAGTATATATAGGTATAACGTAAGTATATAATAGGTGCAGTATATATAGATATAACGGCGAACAAAAAGCGGCTATCATTATCGCCTTCTGTTATCAGTGTGGCGTAACAACAGTGGGTTACAACAGGCAACAATGACCGCTAACATGCGAAATCACGCGAAAACGTGCAAAAACGTGCGTTCTCACACAGGAACGCTGTCAAGCAGGATAAACAGTAAAGCTTCCTGCTCTAAGCTTCCTGCTCACCAATTTTCAGCCAAATTGGTACAGCCGTTCTTGAGATTTATTTATTTATTTATTTATTTATTTATTTACGTCAAAAAACAGTTAAAAACTGCGTATGACGGGATATAAATAATAAATATGATGAGATATAAATAGTGTAACTAACATGACTTTCTTTTATATATTACAGATAATTTACATTACTAGTACAATAAAATATACATACATGTATAATAATCAATATACAAATCATATATCACCATTTTGTGTATAAAAATACCTCATTTGGCAATGAAGCCTATGTGCAAACCTGATGCCATAGTACACATGAAATATCTAGATAATTAGTATAAGTTCTTGTTTCAGTTAAAAAAAAATAGCTAAGAAATAATGAAGAAAAACAATTCTGAAGTGAAAAAAGTGACATGTATAATGATGATGTAGGGAAATTGTTGGGAATTTGTCAACATGAGGGTTGGCATCAGTGTTAAAAACAGTAGCAGCTCTAGATCCCATGCGCAGTGTTAGTGGAAAGACCTATCAATGATATGAGCTTTGTAAAGTTGATCAATACATTTTATATGTGAAAAGAAATGTGTGTATTATTTGTATACCCAAACAAACAGTTGGTAACAATGAAAGTATTTTGCTAATAACAATGAAAATGGTACAAAATTTACATAACTGTAATTAATACATATTTATAATCTAAGGGCAAAGATTAAGCCTAAAAAAGGCGCAGAAGAAAACAATCTAGTTAGTATTTTTTTCATTATTTCATTATCTACCTGTACATTTATCAACCATTTCTTGATCTCTTTCTTTGTTTTTGGCGTATAAATATTTCTATTCATTAATTGTGAACTAAGGTTGTTAAAGATCTTATATGATTTGTAGATGTGACTCCTCCTACTAATCTCTTTCTTAACAATGGATAGTAAAACAATGATCTTATGCTTCCTTATTAAATGTTTATAGATATTTTGAGATCTGTGAGTGATTTTTGTAAAAAACATTATCTGATTGATATATTTTTTTCCTTGAATAGTATATCTAAGGGATAGCTTTTCTCTTTGCTGTATATAGTTTTAACAATTCTCTTTTGAATAATACTGGTTTGTCTGAATACATTTTCATAGGCACATCCCCAGGCTGAAATGCTGTAAGTTGCAATTGACGAGAAAAATGCATAGTAAATGATCAATAAATTATCAGTATTGAATATCTTTGTTAGCATAAAAAACAGAAATATAAGGTATTGCAACTTACTAGCAATGTAGGATATACGCTGAACCCACTTCAACGTATATCAATGTACATGAATACCTAAATATTAAGTAGATTTTACTCGTTTAATCTGAGGATAATCACAATTGTTTATATCGCTTTGATCAAAGTTTTTTTTCATGGAACACTTGTCCAGTATGCTTTCTACATAACTTCTGGACATTAATAACCCAATTTTATTCACATTAAAGCAAAGAAAATTACAATAAAGCCATTAGACCACTTTTTTCCCCTGCACAGTTAATAGCTTCTGACCGTCTTAGCTTTAACTATTGTACTTGTGTCATCTGCAAAGGAAACAACATTATCCTTGTCAAAGACCATGAATATATCATTTATGTGTAGAATAAACAAAAGCGGTCCTAATATTGTGCCTTGGGGGACGCCACAAGTAATTTTCATCTTTTTATTAGTATAATTATCAATTTTAACAACCTGTGTTCTGTTTGATAGATAGCTTTCAATCAATTTGTAAGTAATACATCTAAAGCCATAAAGCCATACCTTTAGAGCTTTTTTACTAATGAGTGGTTTACAATTTTGAATACCTTAGCGAGATCCCAAAAAATCAAAATACATGGTATATTCTCATTAATGGCTTCATAAATTTGACTTCTTAAATAATAATTGTACTATCATTTTTTAATCAGAATTGGAATGGGTGAAAAATAGTATGTTTTGTTATAAAAGCATTAAATCTACATTTTAGTACCTTTTCATTTGTCTTCGCACAGTTTGAAATTAAGGAAATCAGTCTATAATTATTTGTAATGGTTCTCTCTCCAGCCTTATATATCATCTACTTTTTAAAAATGTATAGGGAAAATCCCAGATTTTAGACTACTGTTAATGATATAAAATAATGGTTTGATAATCAAATATAAAACGTGTTTAATGATTTTAACTGGTATTTGTTCTACTCCAGCAGACTTTTTACTCTTCATATTATTAATTATAGTGGAGGTTTCTAATTCGATGTTGGTTGTAACAAAAATGGAATCATTGAGGGGTTGAATTGAATTGCATGTCTGATGTATTATTAAATTTCTCAGCCATCACTAGTCCAATTTCTACAAAAAACTTGTTAAGTTCATTAGCAGTGTCTGGTTTATTCTCAATGCTAGTGTTAGTTTATCATATCATTTAGCTACTTCATCTTTATTAAAATTTCTTTGTCCAATATTTCATTTAAAAAGTTCCATAAATATTTAAGATAATGGTTGTTTCTTCCAGTATACTTTTCTTCTTCTTCTTGTCAGTTTCCTATGCACTACCCCGGTCTTCTGGCGCCTAATCTTCTTTTCCAGTCTTCTCTGTTCTTCCAGAAATCAGGAAGTAATTTCCACTTCTTGATTATCTTTCTGATCTGGTCGTTCCACCCTAGTCTTGGTCTTCCTCATTTCCTCCTTTCACTTGGTTGCCGTTCAAATAATCTTTTGGGGAGTCTTTTCTCATCCATTCGCTGTACATGTCCATACCAAGTGAGTTGTTTCTTTTCAATTTCCTCTATATCATGTTGCAGATTCATTATCTCCTTAACCCATTCATTTCTAATTCCTGCCCTTCTAGATATTGTTGCCACTCTTCTGAGGAAATCCATTTCCAGGGTTCTCAATTTTCTTTTCTGTTGTTCTGAAAGTTGCCATATTTCTGCTCCATACAATGTCACACTTTCAATCAATCATACATTTATATATTTTAATTTTCATTTTCTTGCTTATATTTGGATCCCAGATCACTGGATTTAGGGCTCCTAAAATTTTTCTTCCTTTAATGAGATGGGTTTCACATTCCTTTCCATAAAAACCCTGTTTCCCTATTGTTGTTCCCAAGTACTTTATGTCCTCTGGTGTTATTATTTCTCCAGTTTCCATAGTCAATACATCATGTGTATTGCCTAGTGTCCAGTATACTGTTTTTTCTAGGTTGAGGCTTAGTCCCCATTTCTTACACTTCTTTTATCTTCCTAGACATATATTCAATATTTTCCTGTTCTTGCACCGTCAGCATCTGATCATCAGCAAATTGTAGGGTATAGAGTGTTGTGTTATCATCAAGTTGTATTTCCATCCCAGCACATTTTCTTTTCTATACCTGTAACACTGCATGAACGTGTATTTTAAAGAGAGTAAGTGACAAACAGGATTTTTGTCGTCACCCTTTTGATATAGGTCATCTGTTTTCCAACTTTCACTTTTCCCTTTTGATCTATATACAATTCCTTCACCGCATTTATTAAGATTTTATTTACATTACTATTATTCATAACTTCCCATAACTTTATGATTGGCACAAAATCATATGCCTTTGCTATATCAAGGAAGATCACATGAAGTTCTCTCCCTGTTTGCCATTTTTTTTGCATTACCTGCAACAGATCAAACAGGTTATCTATGCAAGATCTACCAACCCTAATAACACTTTGTTCTTCTTCTTCGTACTCCTTGTATTCCTTTTCTATTTAATTCTCTTAACATTCTTCCATATACCTTACTGAACGTGTTTGTCACTGCTATCCCTCTATAATTTTCACACATGTCTTTCCTTCCTTTCTTGTATATTGGTGTTATATAAGCCATTTTCCAGTCCTCTGGTATCTTTATTTATACACCTATTAATTAACTTCATCATTATCCACACTAGCTTTGGTGTTCCATTCTTGATCAATTCGCTTGGGATTTCTCCTGGACCCAGAGCCTTACTGCCTTTCATTTCTTTGATACATCTCTTAAACCTCTCTTCTGTTGTTGAAATTTCTCTGGCCAGAGATATTTTTCCCTCTCTGTAGTTTCAAGAAAATCTGACCTTCCTTCATTTAATAATTTTATAAAGTACTCTTCCGATTTACTTACAGATATACTTTGTATGCAGACTCTTTCCATTTGGGGAGATTTGACCTGTTTTATGAACTTCCAAATTTCACTTGTTTTAGTTTCACCTGTGTACTTTTCTACTTCTTCACATGTATGCTCTCATGATTGTTGTTTTTCTTTCCTTATAATGTTTCTAACTATTTCATTGGATTTTACATTTCTCCATACTTTCCACTTTCTTGGTACTCAACCATTTTTCATACTTCATTCTCTTCTCCTCTATTTCCTGCTTCAGGTCTTGAGTAATCCAATAGCTCCTCCCTCTCCTTTTCTTATTTAGAAGTATTTCTCAAAGTGCATCTTTAGCTGCTTGTTGTATTCTATCTTTGAGGTGTTCATATATCTTCATATTTTATCCAACTATGTCTTCATTCAGTAAATTATCCAAACTGTTTTGAAATAAATATCTTATACTGGGTTGTGATAGACCCTCTATATTATATTTTCTACTTTCACTGTTTACATTTTTGTCTTCTTTATTATCTCTGATCTCCATTTCTTTTTGTCTTATAGGTGGAAACATAATTTTGATCTTCACTAGATAATGGTTGAATCTACACTCTGGGCCTCTGTGTGCTCTGACATCTATTACTTTACCAGTTAAATACTATCTAGTGATTACGTAATCGATCACAGACCTTCCTCTTACCTAATCTTCCCAACTGAACATATGCTTCTCTTTATGTTGGAAGTGACTGTTTCTAATTATAAGTTCATGCTGTACTCATAGTTGAACCAATCTTCTTCCATTCGAATTTTCCACCTCTTCTCCATGTTGTCCAACGACTTTTGAGATCTCAGATTTTCCCACTCTAGCATTAAAGTCGCCCAATAAAATAAGTTCTCTATTTACCCCACATTCACACTCACTTTACCACAAATTACCCCATCTATTTTTGAATAAAATTCCTCTAAAATACTAGTATATTCATTTTCATTCAGCGCACACACTTTAAGAATCGTTCTTTTGTATCTGAAACTTTTTAAATTTACTTTAATCAGCCTCTCGTCTATAGCTTCCCAACTTTTAATATGGTTTCTGAACTTATTTTTTAAGACAATGGAAATCCCTTTACTATCCCTCTGATCTTTTGGTACTCCGCTCCATATATGAATGTAAAGAGTCCAATCTCTTCTAGACCTGTGCCCTTTTTCTTAGTCTCACTTAAACTTGCAATATCCATATTTAAATCTTCAAGTTCCTTAATTACCTCCTGTATCTTATTTCTCAGACCTTGAGTATTCCATGTTCCAATGTTCATTATCCATTTCCTTTGCCTAGGTCATCTCCAGTTGCTGTCTGTTTTCTCATAATTAGGCCTTTTAGCGTTTATAGTTTTTTAACATGGATAATGAGGAGCTGGTCCATTGTCCCCTACTAGGAGGGCCAGGATTTTTTTAGGGTTTACTCCCCTTGGAGGCTGGCTTCACCATGCCTTTGAGTTCCTGGCCAGATCTCTTTAGGAATCTCGTAGTTGAATTGGTGAAATCATATTCATGACCTTCATCCCTAGAGAGACATGTAGACTAGGATTTTTGCCTAAATCTTTGAGGTCATCTTCATCGTTCCACGATCCTCTTTAGAACACTGTACCAAACGTTTTCTCCTTGAGCCCCAGTCTTCTTCTGGAGTACTTCTTCATCTAACCATTCCCCTTTGACCTGTTTGGCAACGGAGGCCCTACCAGTAGCTACACTACCGCCAGCATAGCTCTCAGGATCACGGGGGTACTCAAGATCCACCACCAATGTCAAGGTCATGTACTCCTTTGGTGGAGCAGTATACTTTTGTAGTATGTATTTTTAGCACTTTTAATTAGTATCTATAGCTGTCTTTTATATATGTGTTGTATTTATTTTTAGTATAAATATCATTTGCATTTGTAATTGGTTTAATTTATTTATATAAATGATTTTTAATTCTGCAGGATTTTATCAGTTCTTTATTATCCACAGTTTTCTTGGTTTATTTTTTGCATTGAAGCTACATTTATGTGAAGAAAACTCTACTGCATATTGTATTCAATAAAAATATCTAAGCCTTATCTATGTTATTTTCATTATCAAAAGGGGACCAATTAACCTTGATCAAAAACTTGATTATACAATTCTATACAGTCTTCTTACAGAAGTATTTCTCTTAAGAACAGATCCCTTTAAAATTTATAGATAGCAGACAATTTTTTTCCCCAATTATTTTATTTCATAACAATTCAAATTAAATTTTAAGTCTTAGTTTTTCCAGTATTTAACGGCATTTCAAGAGCTTATGTGCCCCCATCTTCAGGTCTAATGAAATAATACAAATCATCTTAATTCCTAAATGTCTAACTTAACCTAAGTTGATTTCTAGATAATTAACACATCAATACAAACTTACTGTTTTCTTCATATAATATGGCTTTATATCTTCTAGTGGACCTTAAAACCATCTTAACCTTTCTCAAATTATTACCATTTTTATTATCAGTGATAGATTTTGGTTTGACATTTAATAATATGAGTATGCCTTATGGTCAGTTAGGTTCTAATCACAGACTATAGGTTTTAATTCAATAAATTTGTTTACTCTACCAAATATGTGGTCTAAGCAAGTGGTTCAGCCACTAGTTATTCTAGTCAGAATATTGATAAATGGAAGTGTAGCCTCATTCATAAAAAATTTGATAAATAGTCAAGCACCACATGATTATTCTCTAGAAAATCCAAGTTTAGGTTTCCTATTACTAGGTGATTTTCTATATTTACAGAATTATTAAAGAATATATCAAAATGTATGTAATGAAATCATGTACATTTAACTCATGCGATCTATAAAAATGGTAAAAATATTATATGATGGATGGAAAATGGAAATGGTATGGAAAATATTCCCTTGATTGGTATGCAGTTCAGTAACAATAGCTTTCATTTTTCCAATATTTATAATGCTATTTTTATATTTAATGTCTTCTTAAACAAATGCACAGATACCATGAACTTCATTTAGGAGACTACTTGTAAAGAATGAGTTATACCCAGGTATTTCATATAAATTTGAACAATTTATTTTGTACGTTTCAGAACAAACAAAATGTCTGATTATGAATGCATGGAATTTATCAATAAGCACAATCAGTCTTTGTTTTTATTTAAGCTTCTTATATTTATATGGAAAATATATAGATCAGATAATTTTTGTAAATTGTTATTTAGTTCATTAAGCCGCCTTTTCTTTCAATTTTTTTTTTTTTTTTTTTTTTGCCATTACTTGCGTGTTAGATTTCTTCTAAGAACTATTTATGTTGTATTTATTGTTTTATTATGAATCAAATTCATGCATTAATATTCTAATATATTTCTTATTGAGTTCTATTACTCAAATAAATGTAATAATCGATAAATATGACATGATGGCGCATAATTTTTATTTATAATAAGCTCTCGAATCAAAATCACTGTCATGAAGTGATGTATTATATGAAGCAAATTTATTTAAGTAGAGAAAATCATGGAGTACAATCAAATGCAGTACACAACAATTTAACCACATTGAAACATGCAGGGCCATTTATGAACTAAAATAAGCTTCCTCAGAACTACATTTATTGCAAAGTCTTTCTTGTGTGATATTTATAGAGATGTTTAGACCAAGTATTACAACAATGCTGCATGAACCTATTTTTCCTCATTGATCAATAAGCATATCTAATTTTCTCTGTGGTTGCTGTCTGACAAAACACATTTTAACTCTAAAAAGAAAAAACTAATAGAAACTACAGCGAAGAGATGGCGGATGATAATCTTGCTAAATCTACAAATCTTACCTTTGATATCAGGTATAAATACGATCAAGATGAAACACTTTACCTTTCTGATCTTCACACAAGCATTCAAGACACAAAACAAGAGTAAATAACTGGGAAGAAAGTGGATGTGATAAGAGTACTGAAATTTAACCGGATTGCTCACATGTGAGAAAATATCTAACATCATGCGCCGCAATAATCAGCGCCTTCTTGTATTGTTTCGTTTCGCAGAACTGATAAGAACAATGAACAGATGCAGAGTTGAATCCTGCGGGAATGCATTGCTCAAACATTATGTCCGTATGTTGAAAAATATCAATGCTATTTAAATAACGCCAGATTTGTTAGATTTTTTTCTAACAGAGCAAGTAATGTCGGGTTAGCCGGTTTGCGGTTAGCCGGATTTGCCGGTTTAGCCCATGCAATTTAGAGTTTGTAAATCCATAAATTAATTTATGATATCTTCAAATATCATGAAAATAAAATAACATAGGGTATTCTTTATCTAAACAATTAAATTTAAATTTAAAGGCTTGCATTTCTAGTTTATAACAGTCACTGTCTTCCCAGACCACTAGCTTAAGATAGCAAAAAATCTTGTTAAAATTACAATGTATTTGCAATTGCTACATTTTTAAAAAATGTATATGATTCAATAAGTGTTCCTCAAAAGCACAATGGTTCATGTCATATTTATATTTATATTTTTCTTTTGCCTAAGTGCAATTTCCAGATTTTTTTTTTTATTTGGACAGTTTTTACCTTCATGAGGCCCAGAACAATACGAGCAACAAGCATTATTGGTCCATTTTTAGCTCATGCCCAAATCTCCAAATCATATACTTGGCATCTTTACCACCCAATAAAAACAGCTTTATTCCACATGACATTACTGAATATTTACTGTTTGAGTTCAACATAAGTTGTCTGGGTTCTTCCAGCTTTAATATTTTGTACATGAACAACTTTGATTGCATCTTCATTATAATCTGCAAAAACTTTGTTCAATAAATATAGCTTCCGCTGAAGAACCTCCCATCTTCAACCTCAACTATTTTAACAGTTTTAGGGCTTTCTCAATTTTTGGGTCACAATATTACATTTATTATCCAGAATTTTTTTCAGTTCAGTAACAATTGTTACACTATTTGTATCATTGCAATCACTGATTGTATCTACTATTAATTGTTATCTCAATACTATTAGTATTATTCAATACTATTAGTATTAGTATCAATGATCCATCTTTAGTTTCTTTCAGTGAATTTACATTTATTTGCAGTTTCACAACATCAATGTTCATTTTTATAGTTTTCTTAATGTAACCATGTTCAACCAACCGCCTGTAGATTTAATTACAGTTGGTGGAGTTTTCTTTTCACATGGGATTTATCTTCTGACACGATATTCGCATAAGTAAATTTCTGTGAGTTAACTGTAAATTTTTTATTAATTAATTCAACATTGACAATGATTGTTTGTGCATTATGCTGCTCATAATTTAAATCTTGTGCTTAATGATACCGTGAATGGGATATTGGAAGTTCGGGCATTTTACCGTTTGCTGGAACGAATTTCTGATTTCTTTGGGCATCGTATTTATCAGTATATTTTATTAATCATGATTGATTTAAATAAAAAGTGAAATAATCTTACATTAAAATGATTTTGTCCTACAAGATGGTCATCATGGAATGATCATTAATAGCTATAAGATTTGGAATTTTTTAATATTTTGTAAGCATTATCAATAATCACATTTTCTAACAAAATATCTGAAGGGAGTAAAGTTTATAACTTGAAGAAAGAAAGGGAAAATTTTAAATTTGTTTTTCATGTATTATTTATATTCCAAAATACTAACATCAGCTAACACTGTTACCTTCAAAGCCCTTGTTTTGGATTTGGAAATGGCACGGAATTTACTTGATGGAGTTTGCAAAGAACTGAAGACTACTCAAAATGATTTGAAAAATTACTCATTGGTGGTGAACAAAGATACAAACTTCATCGTTTCTATGAATGCCTAGATAATGCCATTAACCAGTTGGAGGGACAATTTGAAAAATACAGTGGTAATGATCAAAGTTATTCAGCCACAAGTTTTTATAGCACTTTTGCATAATGAAATTTATGAATTGGCACAAAAATCTCAATCAAAATACCTTGCAGATGTTACAGAAACTTGTCATCTCTGTTATTGTCTCTGGGCACTTATATTTTTCAAAACTGCAAATTTCAAAAAACGCAAATTTCAAAACTGAAGTCTGTTAAAGATTTTGCAACTTATTAATAATTGAACATTGCTCACTATTAACAGTTTTCCTGATATGTGTATGGTTTTGTCATTATTTTTTGCACTTCCTGTCACAGTTGTCAGTGTCAAAAGAACGTTTTCAAAATTAGAGCACATTAAAAATATTGTATTATTAATGAAGTAATTTAAATATTCTATCAATTGAGCATGAAAAACTATGTTGCTGCAAGTAATATTTCTACTGTCATTGATAAATGTGTAAATGCAAAGGAAAGACCAAAATTTAAATTTTAAATTATATCATGAAATTGCAAAAATGATAATTTATTTTTTTAATAATTTACAGTAATAAATGTTTTCACTCCAAAAATTCCGTTTATAATCACAAAATTAAATTAATGACATCTCTTTAATTAGGGAGCCCCCATAATTTGTTGGTCCAAAGGCCTCCTCTGTTGAACTTACGCGACTGATAAAATTTTGAATATAATGTAATATACATACTCTAAAATACAGTAAATTCATGTAAAACATACAATGCCACAGTTAAAATATTAAATATATTTGCATATTATAGGTATGTAGAAAATGTGAATGTGTATATGTAAGTATCGTGAATTGAGGTCATTTTGCCAGATTTTGAAAATTGTGTTGTTTGTCATTCTGCCAAGTTCCTGAACCAACAAGTAGAGGTGTCGATCACTTTTGCACAGGCAAAACCTTGAAGGTTAGGTTTCTCACACATTTTCAGCCTTATCACTTTCTTGCAGGTCTTAATCAAAATTTTTGTTTTTGACTTTTGGGACAGGAGATTTTGTCAATCTGCAAAAGTGTCTCACCCTTCATTCAGAAAACTTAAATAAAAACTACATTTTTAGTTTTATAGAGCATATAATTCAGATTCACTATTTGAAGTTAATTTTACTTTGTATTTAGATGTCACATTGTAATTTGATACACCAGGAAATGATGAAAATGAGGCAAAATTCCAACCTTTTTCTCATTTTTTTCTAAGTTTTTTCAAATTGTTCATTTTCTTTTTTTGTTCATGATAGTTTCAATTTACAGTGATTTAACATTCTTAAAAGTAAATATTTTTCATAATTTTGTTTACATTATTAACTAAAAACTAATTGTTAAATCTAACTATAAATATAGAAAATTATTTATATATTAGATGTTGAATATTCTTATAATCACAAAATCATTGTCATTAAAGTCTGTATTAATGATTACAAGTTAATTTGATAAATTAAAAATTGGCATTTTTTATAATTTATTTTTAATAATAATTACCTCCACTAATAATTCATAAATATGTAATGTGTATTCATTTAATAAATTTTACATGGAAAAATACTTTAATAATAAAAATTCTATTACAGTAAAAACCTCATTAAAGTTTTTAAATTTCGATTTTTATTATACATTTTCTTTTTTTAATTTTAAAAGACGTGTGCCTTTACTCCTCACATTCAGCCGATATCGATTTCCAAACTCTTTAGTCATTTCTCTGCCTTCTTGGTTACGACTTTTTGATAGCACGTCACTGCCACATTACAAGTAGACATCCAAATCCCGGATAACAAAATCAGGTTTGTTTGCCGCTATCGTGCGATTAGTTTGAATTTGTTGGTTGTACAACATTGTACACAATGCAACAGACGTCACAGGTTGTGATGAGTGTTCGTACCACTTACATAATGTGTTTGGAACTTCGAGGGCGGTACAGACCTGCCAGTGGAGGTAACTACACACCCTGTCGTGTCTTTTCAAGTATTCGGTCTTTTCTACAATTGGACAACCTGAGACGATATGATTTATTTATTTTACGTCAAAACAGTTAAAAACTGTGTGTAACGTGATATAAGAAATGAATTCTGTGCACGTTTTCAATATTCAATTGTTTCTACTTGATCTTGGCAGATGCGGCATTTATCATCTTGGGAAATTTTGAGAACCACTTTATCACAAGTCGTGTTCTCAATGCTTGATCTTAAGCAGCTATTTGAAATGCTTCCGATTCTGGTTTAATTCTTCCCCTTTTATGACACAAATAATTTATCTTTAATGATCTCCTCCTTGTCAATACGTTTTAGATATTGTTTATGAAGTGATATTTGTCTCTCCATGATTTCCTTAATACTTTTTGTGTCTCGCATTTCATGTAAAGTACATAGCAACAGAAGTTCAGTATCTGTGTTATTTTGCGTGTCGTGTATAGTCTTCTTCGCAATGCTTCTTGCTACACTTAAAATGTTTCCGTTTCCCATTCTTCTGTCAGACTTAGTGACCATTAGCTGGTCATCTTGGATACTGACTACATTCTTTCCTATCCCGACTATTGCATTGTGCCAGGAGGTTTCAATTTGAGGCCTTTCTCCTTCCTTACGTGAAACCTTTACCTCTGTACATCAACTAGAGGGTGGACGACGTATTTCATTGAAAGTAGTTTTCTTGTTTTGCGAAACACGATTCGAATTTCTTGCTCTGTCCAGTCCACTAGTTCGAAGCTGTACTCAGTTACAAACACCGCAAGGCAATTGCAGATATTTTATTTCTGGAATTTAGAGCGAAGTGCAGGGCAGGTCTCACTCTTCTGTAATACTCACTGTAAATTCTCTCTTTCATTGAATCGTTCGAGATGTACTCGCATTCTTCAATGCCCAGATATTTGTAAATTTTACCTGGCCCACGATCTTGAATTACAATTACAACATCAATGCTCTCTGACATTATCACTTTGCCTCTCTTTAAATTGACGTTTGCAAATTTGTCATGATCAAACTTCATGAAGATGTTATTGCTAAAATCAATGACAGCATTTGAAAGAGAAACACTTCATTCCTAGAAAACACTTCTTTACCATTATTATTATTATTATTATTATTATTATTATTATTATTATTATTATTATTATTATTATTATTATTATTATTATTATTATTATTATTATTATTATTATTACTATCATTAATATTAGCATCGTCGATATCGTAATTATATGGATAACGATTTTTGTAGTAGCCTACTGTTCTCGAAACAATCCCCTTAACTCCCCTCCCATGAGCATTCCCCTTAACACACCTCAGAACTCAAGAAAATATGTGCAAATCGTGAAGCTCTTATTATCAGTAGAAAGGCAAGGGCTCAATTAAGTATTTGCTCAAAGGATCAAGGGAAATTGGACAAATAATCCGATCATGATATTTATGTAATATACATTTATTATATTATATTATTGAATGTATCTGTAGTTTTCTTTAGTATTTTAATTATCAAATAATTAATAGCCAGTTGTTATAATGTAACATTTGAAGTCGACCTCCTTTTGATGATGTATTGACTGTCTCTTGTTCTCTAAATTCTTTAGTGCACTTTTTGTTTGTTTGTTTTTGCCATCAGGTGAAGGAAGCAACTGCAACAACGATGAAATCATTTACAATTTCGATGCAGATGGGAAATTGATTCTGTGGGATCACGATGGCTGCGATCACAACGACTTTTGTCCCGTGTCATCAGGTGAAGAAAGGACTGCCATTAACAGCAGTTGCAGCAGTAGCAACAACAACAATAATAAAAATAATAATAATAACAACAATAAGAACAACAATAAAAGTGGTGAGGTCACCTACAGACTCGAAACAGTTGCCAAACTGGTCCCCTGGGACAAAGGCGACAGCAGTGACACTAACTCTTTCATGCTTTCATTATCTGAAGAAAACAATATCAATGGCGGAAGCATCTACAACGTCGAAACAGACCCCAAATTGGTCCCTTGGAAAGAGATCGGCGGCGACGGCCAAACGCCGCGAGGGGCGTATTGTTGTTGCCTCTGCAGCAAACGCTTTGCCTCCAAGTACTACCTCAAACTGCACTACCGCTCACATCGAGGTGAAAAGTTCGAGTGCGCCATTTGCGGCAAGGAGGTCACCACCAAAACCAGCCTGGCGCAGCACATGCGCACCCACACCGGCGAAAAACCGTACAAGTGCGCGGTGTGCGCTCGGTCATTCGCCATCAGTCAGCGCCTCAAGGAGCACGAGAGGACGCACACGGGCGAAAGACCGTTCGAGTGCTTTCAATGCAAGAAGTGCTTCACTCAGAGCGGCACCCTGGCACAGCACCTCCGAACGCACACCGGGCAGAGGCCGTATCCATGCCGGTTGTGCGACAAGCGCTTCGGAGCCAAGACGACGTTGGAGCGCCACGTGCGGTCACACTGCGGGGAAAAACCGTTCGGATGCGACGAGTGCGGAAGGCAGTTTTCCAGCAAGCAGAGGCTGGTGTACCACTTGAAGACGCATGCCGACGGCGCACAGGGCGCCGGTCTATGAACACTGGGTTGGAAGAAGTGGTTTATTTGTTAAACATACCAATGCCATTCCAGTACCCAGAGAATACCAATGGGGTAAAGGGCGCCGGTCTATGAACACTGGGTTGGAAGAAGTGGTTTATTTGTTAAACATACCAATGCCATTCCAGTACCCGGAGAATACCAATGGGGGTAAACGCCAGAGTCCAGTATAAATTGAAACCTCAATGATTTTTTTTACTTTAAAACTAATACATTATTAGCAATAAATAAATTACAATAAATTTCTGCATTTCTTGTTAAATATTTTCCGTTTTGATTATATAGCAAGGACAATTTTGAACATTTTTTGGTCTTGCGATCCTCTCAGCAAGGACAGATATGAAGTTTTTTTTAAGTATTTGAACATTGAGAACGTTGCACAAATGTTCTCTACGTCAAAGATATCAAGAATATATTTTAAGGTAATTATAGCGGTAAGAGAACGCTGAAGCTTACACGAACCGATAGTGCATGACGGCTGTTTTAATTTTCTTGTAAATATCTGATTAGTGTTGAAAGGCAGAAATACAACTGAGGGTTTAGAAAGGTTCTAATAATAAAAGTCCTAAAATATGAAACAAATGATAACTACTAATAAAAGTCCTAAAAGATGAATCAAAATATAACTCAACTAATAATCAAAGTCTAAAAGATGAATCGAAAGATAACTAATAATCAAAGTCATGAATCAAAAGATAACTCCATATGTAAACAAGATATTGGAAAAAACGACTCTGGGCTCCATCATTGACCATCCCCATTGGTATGCCACTATTAACGGCCAATAACTTAACACAGAATATTCATAACTTATGGCAACTTCCAAAATGTACAATAACTGTATGTCCTGGTGGTTTAGACATTACCCAATTGAACGCGGGATGCTGTCCTGCGAACCTTTCACCTCTAGTCTCCGACTCTAGGCGCCCAGGGATTATCCTTTCTGTGACAGAATGTCGTTTTGGGATAACAGGTTTCTGGTATTCGTCGGTCTACGACTGTAGACTTCAAGGGATTATCCTCTCTGCGACGGAAAACTACCTTCGGGCGACGCATTCCTATCCCGTTTATTCGTGAGTTTCCGTCCCTAAATGCCAAAAGATTTTCGTTAAGGCAGGATGCTGTTTTGAGACGACAGGTTCACATCACATTTATTCGCGGATATCTGTCCCTAATCGTCAAAAGATTATCGTCTCTGTGACGGGATGCCGTCTTTGAACAAATTCCTATCACATTTTTTCGCGGATCTCCGTCTCTAGACGTCGTCTTTCTTTCTCTATGGCGGGATGCAGTCCGGAGACGGGACATGTGTTCGTAGAGTTACATTATATTAAGTTGGCTACCCTTGGGACGCACACATGCTTCCGTTTTTCCCTCATCCGCGTTGGAATGTTACTGCACAAACGCCTCCGCGTTCAGGGATTAAAATGTCATGTTTCATCTATCAATTTTTGTCTTCAAATGATAGATCTTAAAGATATAAAATTAAGGTTAAATTTGTTTATTATAACATCACGTCTATAGTGGAATAAAATGAACTTCTATGACTTGAAGACAACTCGATTTTCGAAATGTGACGGTAGTAATGCAAATTAAATATGTAATGATAAGTTACGAATAGTTTGTGTAAAGTTGGTCGTTAATATCATAGTTTCATTATATTCTCGCATACACGCCCAACGTATACGGATAAGTATAGTTACAATTTCCAGATGTAAGCGATCATTCAAAATTAGTTCGGAAAATGTTGCTTTTTATAACCCTCCCCCGTTGTTACAACGCACAACACTGGGACCCCCGTTTAATAACTTTAATTTTGAACATTCCCCAGCATTCTGGGATCAGAAACTTGTGCTACAAGTATAGCTTTGAACCCGTTTTTTGAACTATTGATGTGTGGATATGTTTCTTTAGTACGAGAAGAAAGAAGAAATGGATGAAACAGTTTAAAACACTTTTGTTATTAAAAAAAATTGAGAATAAAGGTCTTAAGAAATGTATTTTTCAGAATTTGTAGCATTCCTTCAACAAATCCTTCTCGAGCCAGTCATGAGTGAAGTTTTCAAATTCTGCAACATTAAAATAACAAACAAGCTATATATTATATAATGTTCTCATAAAAACTAGAGGTAACTCTAAACAAAGTCAGGAATCACCCTTTTGAATTCATTGTTGTATGCAAATATTTTATCATTTATTTTCTGGTCGAATTACGTGAGAAAGAGCATTTTCTCTATTTAATTAATTACTTCGGTTTAGATATTACAATAAATGTACCTACACGGACCCCACTTCATTCAAAGAAGGCAATCGATCAAATACATTTTAATTAACAAAGCGACTACTAGATATGAAATTGCAATGAAGGACTTAGGATACAGTGACTGCAATGCACAAATTCGTACCATTACAAAAAATGCTAACATTGACACAAGAAATAATACGTTTATAATATATATATTTAGATTGTTTAGTAAGAATAAATAAAATTACTCATATACTACTTTCTGCAGGAAAAATCATGGACCGCGGTTTACACTAGTGTTGATATAAATGATAAATATAATTAATTTTTTCGGCGCTTATATTTCACATTCCTTTATCGCATGTTGTCCTTTTAATTGGACGTTTTTCTTGCTCTTGTAGTTCCTATACTGAACTCAACATGTTCGTATGTAGGTGTTGGTATTTAGTGAACAGAAGGTATTGGTATAGGATATTTATAACCTACCTTTCATCTAGTTTCAAAATATAACATAAGGGAGAGATCTGACATTAAACATATATTTTTTAAGTCGCAAGTGTTTGTGATTCAGCATCAAAATGGCGGATTTACACGTGACAGAGTAAGTAGCCTTCTTTTCTTTTACATATTATTCATTTATCACTTACTGTTCTTTTGGTATTATATTACGTAATATTTTAAAGATTTAATTGTAGAATCGTAAGGTTTTAAGAAATTGAAAATATTTTATTTCATTATGAAACTTTTGAAGCGTTAATTTTGATGTCCACTTGATTGTACACCATGCATTCGTGAGTATATGAATATAATGTAACTTTATTCACGGATATTTTAGAATTTTCCGATTGAGCCCAAATACTTGACCTCATAGAGAAAAGTGGCTCAGATTTGTCATCAGATGAGATAATCTTGATTAGATTGTGCCTCGCAGTTTATGATTCGTGGTTACTTTACAGAGTCTCAAACAATTATGAAATACAATTTGCTTACTTTTATTTAAGAGTAATAAAATCTCTCACAATGGGGTTAATTGTAAAATACACTAGAAAAGAGGAAACTGAAGAACCATCTACTAAACAGAAAGCGACTCCCAAGCTTAATGGATACATAGATATGACAATTATGTCCATTATCTATTAGAAACTGATGTGAAAAGTACAGAAATGTCCAAATTTAAGAGGTGTAAAAGGAAAACCATATATCTAAGTAGTAAATGTGATATTTACTGTTTACATTACTGCAGCACAATATGGCGCTTCAGTTAAATACAATTCCCCACCCAGATATAGTCCTCAACCAGCAGACACCGAAGCAAGAATACTTTAATGTACCTAAGTGTCCAACATACACTTCTTACAACGTAGCAACTCAGAATAGATTTGAAAATGTTTCATCTGCTCCTCAAGATATAACATCAGAAATATTCCAAATACAACTTCTATTCTTGAACAGTTATTCATTCACAGTTGTGATAACCACTAACCGAAATCTCTAACCTAAACCTAAATAATCTACATCTCTATAATACAGTGCCGAAGCTGAAGGGTAATCTGGGAGCCTTAGAATACCCAAATTATTGTTCAATAAAATCTGTCGTTAAGTGTGCCATTTTTAATATTTTTTTACTGAATCTTTGAAGAAAATTAAATATGTTGGCTCCTTTTCCCCGCTTACGTGCAAGGAAATTAGCAGAGCCGCAGAGGTACTAGTATACTCTGTGGGGCCGACAGCTGAGCGAGGAACCTGCCAGTGGATAGGCACCGGCTGGCTCTGCCGCGCATGCGCACAAGAGGCGCGTGCTATTTCCCTCTCACTCGCACTCACAGGGCAGAGAGCTTATGTTCCGCCGCAGAAGCCCCACCGCAGAGATACCCTTTGGGGCCGATAGCTGTGCGAGGAACCTGCCAGTGGATAGGCACCGGCTGGCTCTGCCGCGCATGCGCACAAGAGGCGCGTGCTATCTCCTTCTCACTCGCACTCACTGGGCAGAGAGCATGTTCCGCCACGCAGAGGCCCCACCGCAGAGATACCCGGCCCTTTGGGGCCGATAGCTGAGCGAAGACCTGCCAGTGGATAGGCACCAGCTGGCTCTGCCGCGCATGCGCACAAGAGGAGCGCGCTATCTCCACTCTCACTGCCTCACGGGCAGAGAGAGCTTATGTTCCGCCGCAGAGGCCCCACCGCAGAGATACCCTTTGGGGCCGGTAGCTGTGCGAGGAACCTGCCAGTGGATAGGCACCGGCTGGCTCTGCCGCGCATGCGCACAAGAGGGAGCGCGCTACCTCCCTCTCACTCGCACTCACTGGGCAGAGAGCTTATGTTCCGCCGCAGAGGCCCCACCGCAGAGATACCCTTTGGGGCCGGTAGCTGAGCGAGGAGCTGCCAGTGGATAGGCACCGGCTGGCTCTGCCGCGCATGCGCACAAGAGGGAGCGCGCTATCTCCCTCTCACTCGCACTCACAGGGCAGAGAGCTTATGTTCCGCCGCAGAGGCCCCACCGCAGAGATACCCTTTGGGGCCGGTAGCTGTGCGAGGAACCTGCCAGTGGATAGGCACCGGCTGGCTCTGCCGCGCATGCGCACAAGAGGGAGCGCGCTACCTCCCTCTCACTCGCACTCACTGGGCAGAGAGCTTATGTTCCGCCGCAGAGGCCCCACCGCAGAGATACCCTTTGGGGCCGATAGCTGAGCGAGGAACCTGCCAGTGGATAGGCACCGGCGTCTGCCGCATGCGCAAGAGCGCTATCTCCACTCTCACTCACTCACCCAGGGCAGAGAGCTTTGTTCCGCCGCAGGGCCCACCGCAGAGATACCCTTTGGGGCCGATGGCTGTGCGAGGAACCTGCAGTGGATGGGCGCCGGCCGGCTCTGCCGCGCATGCGCAGAGTGGGCGCGCGCTATCTCCCCTCTCACTCGCACTCACTGGGCAGAGAGCTTATGTTCCGCCGCAGAGGCCCCACCGCAGAGATACCCTTTGGGGCCGATAGCTGAGCGAGGAACCTGCCAGTGGATAGGCACCGGCTGGCTCTGCCGCGCATGCGCACAAGAGGGAGCGCGCTATCTCCCTCTCACTCGCACTCACAGGGCAGAGAGCTTATGTTCCGCCGCAGAGGCCCCACCGCAGAGATACCCTTTGGGGCCGATAGCTGAGCGAGGAACCTGCCAGTGGATAGGCACCGGCTGGCTCTGCCGCGCATGCGCACTAGAGGGCGCGCTATCTCACACTCACCTCAGGGCAGAGCTTATGTTCTGCAGAGGCCCCACCGCAGAGATACCCTTTAGGACCCGATAGCTGTGCGGGAACCTGCCAGTGGATAGGCACCGGCTGGCTCTGCCGCGCATGCTGGAAGGGAGCCATCATCTCTCACTTCACTCACAGGGCAGGAGGCCCCATGTTCCGCCGCAGAGGCCCCACCGCAGAGATACCCTTTGGGGCCGGTAGCTGTGCGAGGAACCTGCCAGTGGATAGGCACCGGCTGGCTCTGCCGCGCATGCGCACAAGAGGGAGCGCGCTACCTCCCTCTCACTCGCACTCACTGGGCAGAGAGCTTATGTTCCGCCGCAGAGGCCCCACCGCAGAGATACCCTTTGGGGCCGATAGCTGTGCGAGGAACCTGCCAGTGGATAGGCACCGGCTGGCTCTGCCGCGCATGCGCACAAGAGGCGCGTGCTATCTCCTTCTCACTCGCACTCACTGGGCAGAAGCATGTTTCCACGCCACCAGAGCCCCTGCAGAGATACCCTTTTGGGGCCGATAGCTGTGCGAGGAACCTGCCAGTGGATAGGCACCGGCTGGCTCTGCTGCGCGCATGCACAAGTGGGGCGCGCGCTATCTCCCACCTCCGCACTCACAGGGCAGAGAGCTTATGTTCCGCCGCAGAGGCCCCACCACGCAGAGATACCGCTGGGAGGTGATAGCTGTGCGAAAGGAACCTGCCAGTGGATAAGAGCGCCGGCTGGCTCTGCCGCTGCATGCGCACAAGAGGGCGCGCTATCTCCCTCACTCACTCACTGGGCAGAAGGCTTTGTATGTTCCGCCTGCTAGGGGCTACCGCAGAAATACCCTTTGGGGCCGATAGCTGAGCGAGGAGCTGCCAGTGAATAGGCACCGGCTGGCTCTGCCGCGCATGCGCACAAGAGGGCGCGCGCTATCTCCCTC
Source organism: Teleogryllus occipitalis (assembly GCA_011170035.1). Classification (NCBI taxonomy): domain Eukaryota; kingdom Metazoa; phylum Arthropoda; class Insecta; order Orthoptera; family Gryllidae; genus Teleogryllus; species Teleogryllus occipitalis. The sequence continues at coordinate 45,871 of BLKR01004483.1, read as the reverse complement.
TCACTCGCACTCACTGGGCAGAGAGCTTATGTTCCGCCGCAGAGGCCCCACCGCAGAGATACCCTTTGGGGTCGATAGCTGCCCGAGGAACCTGCCAGTGGATAGGCACCGGCTGGCTCTGCCGCGCATGCGCACAAGAGGGAGCGCGCTATCTCCCTCTCACTCGCACTCACAGGGCAGAGAGCTTATGTTCCGCCGCAGAGGCCCCACCGCAGAGATACCCTTTGGGGCCGATAGCTGAGCGAGGAGCTGCCAGTGGATAGGCACCGGCTGGCTCTGCCGCGCATGCGCACAAGAGGGCGCGCGCTATCTCCCTCTCACTCGCACTCACTGGGCAGAGAGCTTATGTTCCGCCGCAGAGGCCCCACCGCAGAGATACCCTTTGGGGTCGATAGCTGCCCGAGGAACCTGCCAGTGGATAGGCACCGGCTGGCTCTGCCGCGCATGCGCACAAGAGGGAGCGCGCTATCTCCCTCTCACTCGCACTCACAGGGCAGAGAGCTTATGTTCCGCCGCAGAGGCCCCACCGCAGAGATACCCTTTGGGGCCGATAGCTGTGCGAGGAACCTGCCAGTGGATAGGCACCGGCTGGCTCTGCCGCGCATGCGCACAAGAGGGAGCGCGCTATCTCCCTCTCACTCGCACTCACAGGGCAGAGAGCTTATGTTCCGCCGCAGAGGCCCCACCGCAGAGATACCCTTTGGGGCCGATAGCTGTGCGAGGAACCTGCCAGTGGATAGACACCGGCTGGCTCTGCCGCGCATGCGCACAAGAGGGCGTGCGCTATCTCCCTCTCACTCGCACTCACAGGGCAGAGAGCTTATGTTCCGCCGCAGAGGCCCCGCCGCAGAGATACCCTTTGGGGCCGATAGCTGTGCGAGGAACCTGCCAGTGGATAGGCACCGGCTGGCTCTGCCGCGCATGCGCACAAGAGGGCGCGCGCTATCTCCCTCTCACTCGCACTCACAGGGCAGAGAGCTTATGTTCCGCCGCAGAGGCCCCACCGCAGAGATACCCTTTGGGGCCGGTAGCTGAGCGAGGAGCTGCCAGTGGATAGGCACCGGCTGGCTCTGCCGCGCATGCGCACAAGAGGGCGCGCGCTATCTCCCTCTCACTCGCACTCACTGGGCAGAGAGCTTATGTTCCGCCGCAGAGGCCCCACCCCAGAGAACCTAGGCCCTCGGGAGGCACGGACTTGTACCGCGATGCACGTCCACGTCTCGGCCAGGCAAATTCACCTCATCTGAAGTTGTGGGGATGTAGAGTTGTTTGTGTGATTTGTGTTCGTGTTTCCTTTATGAAACAATTAATGAAGCTAAAGATTTAGTGTTGTAGAGAATGTCCCACTGACCAGTTCCATAACTTCTGAACGGTTCACGATATTGAAATGGTTTTCCGCTCAACAATGTGAAATTATGAGACAAGTAATATGCCGTAGATATAGAAATAGTATAGATACGTAGTATTATACTGTGTTAGATAAGAAGAGACTATTAAAATCTGCATCAAAGCAGATATGAAAATGAATAAACTTTCAAGGTCACTATTATTAAGATACAAAATTGTTTCATTTAAAATTATTGATACAGTAGTTACTCAACAATTATTTCAAAAATACAAAATTGTTTTTTTTTTTAATTATTGATACACTAGTGACTGAGATGGACTATAAATTTCAAGATTTTGAAACATGAAACTTTCATGTTATTTAATTTCTTTACGAAAAGGAGTCTTCTACATACAAAGCGCCCTTTTGTTCAGAACAGTTTTCTTTCCTAATAAAACAATATCCATTCTTTGACAGTGAGCGGCTTCGATATGAACTGACAAATGTATACTCACTCAGTCTAACTTTCCCTCTATCTGCAACATTATAAGAAAGGAATATGATTACATTAAAGAGAGTAAAGTCATTCCTGAGAAATTCCATGGGAAATATCAGAATCTGTAATTTTGATATTAATACACTGGGTTATCGAGAAGTGTCTGCTAAATTAAGTGTGCAGAAACGACAACTTGAAAGAACAAATTATCGACGTTTTTGCTTACTGAGAAAAACAATGAATTGTGCTAATTTACAAAAAAAGTAAGATATGATTTTCAGAATACCCAACTGCAAGACTTTAGTTTCGCCTCTGGGGACAATAGGAGCAATAAAATCGAGACACAAGGATTGTAATGATTTACAGACGATATGAACTGTACTTATTCGAAGAGATATGCTTTTACTTCTCTTGCAATACAAGAAATTCAAGTATAAAGAGAAGCCAGTAAAATCAAAAATAAACAAACAGTATTGGCCACATGTAGAAATCGCTCTTATCAACGAATGTGACATAAATGCAAGACATACTGCAAAGTTTTATAGGATTATTTTGTAAGTTCTCCACAATCTATGCTTCATCCTTATTATAAATTACTTTCAAAAGACAACATTTAGTAATAACGAAATAAGATTATTCATAAAATTTAACATTAGCAATTAAAAAAGTGTGATTAAATTCGTAATATAAAAGAAGGAAACTTAGAATGGAGCAGAATATCTGCTGAAGATTGTTGACTTGAAGATGTTTCCAAAGGGTATTGCGGTTTTCTTAATATGGCTGGTGATGGTTGCTCTTCTTCTAAATAGCTATCAAGTCTCAGGACGTTTTCTACCAATTCGACGCCTTTACCCTGTATCAAGGGGATACATCGACATTTCCATATTGAGATATACAAAATTTCTCTACATTAATATCTTGCAAAAATCTTAGCGTCCGGCTTGCTGGGTCAATGGGTCACGATATATTATAATCCTTATTACCTTTATAATGGATTATAGGATCCGCTGACTATACAGCGCAGCTGGGAATCTGAAATACAATGATTCTATATTTCTAGTTCATTTCTGTTTGGATTGACTAAATGAAATATCACTTTCTTTTCTAAAGAACAAAATTTAACAAAGTTTATTGTTACCTTTTCAGCAAACAATTTAGTGAATTTAATAAATGATTTGATGTTAGGCCTTTGATCAAGATATCTTTGAATTTACAGTTTTATACCGCGGTTAACTTATCTATTCTTCGTTGATGTCCCTCGTAGACTTCTCAGTCGAAATATCTTGCGAGCTTGCCGTAGTCCAAAGTCCCAAGAAATCCTCTTCTGCCCCTATCCAAGCTGGTCTCAAACTATCAAAATTATCAGTCCCGATTACGTCCTATGACATAGTCCCGAAATCTATAACTCGATTACCACTCCCGACAAAGTCCCAATTTATGCATCAATATTACTTCCACATGCAATATCTGCAATATCATTTACTGACCTTAAAATTTCACAATCTGATAACCCGACTCTGACTATCTGCACTACACTCGCTCCCTCTCACGAACCTACGATCAGTTCAGACACGCGATGCCGGTCAGAATGAAATCTTCCTGCATGATTCACCCCTCGAAGACTTCGTATTACTACCTTCTCTTTTTTCATAACATTTGACCGTCCTTCTCTCACCCAGCCAATCCATTCGTTCGTTATATTTTGGTGTAGCTGACCTTTCGATCGTCTAAACTTCTTCGCCCAATCCCAAATTTTCTACTTTCGGCATCTAGCCACCTCTTAATGCATTTACAAAAAACAAAAACTACATTGTTTATTCACGGTCGTTGCTAAGCCCATGCTCTCGTGATATTTCCTAATGCATATTCCACCATATAGTCTACAAATAAATGTTAGTTTATTTTCATGTGACATATCGGTATGTCACAATATCAGTAAGTCACGTAGGTGCATCATAATAAAGTTAAGATAAAATGGTCACGTGCGCTTAAATGGATTAGTCTGTAAGAATTATTTTAGTTGTATACGGTTAGTTATTACAAGACTCACTACAAGTGGTTGATACTGTGAGGAAGAACTGTAGATGGTTTTTGTTAGTATATGCTATACAGACAATCTGACTGTACTATACTAGAACTGAAACGCTAAGCAACGTACATGATTCAGAACTTCCATGAACTGAAATAGTATTTTAATTGAAGTGCTATTAGTTACTAATACAAATGAATAAACCATACGTCCATATCGACCATAACTCATTGCAGATTATCCTTCTCCTTACGTCAGATAAATTTGTACTTTTTTTTGACGAAAATAAATCAAATTAAATATTGTTGGTGAAAATAAATTAAACCTTTTTTTATTATGTCAGTTCTTGAAATGAATGAGAAAACGTATTTCGCTTATAATTCTTCTAAAACTCGAACAGTAAAAAGTTCAAGTAAAACAAATATATTCTAATATTGATTTATGTCTGTATTTAATGTGGAACAATTCCAACCATTTATTAAACAGACACTTTATTATTATTAAAATTTACACTAAAATTTGTTAAATTGTGTAAATTTTAATAAGAAAAATGTCTTGGAAGGACCGACCGACGGACGGACAGCCTTTTTGCAATTTTCAAAAAAAAGGAAAGATAACCGAAAATGGGACTAGCATCATATTTCTTACAGACCCATATCACATAACTAGTGGTGCTACAGAATGGCACAGTCTTTCTCGTAGTCATTTTTTTAAATTTCCTTGGTGTGGACTGGCTTTACGGTCTTGCCCTATCCTATTGCCAGCTGACATGTATCCCCATTTTTTGACATTTACTCAATTTTTAGGTTTCCTGATAGTAGAACAGAAATATTACTTTAAGAATATTAAAGAAGACTAAAATCTCGTAATAAATGGCAATTTTCATTGAAAAATTTGAAACAGTTTTTCAGAAAATAGCTTTTAAGCGGTACTGTAAATGCGAAATTTGAAGCTGTCTTTCACAGGAATCTATTGAGTTTTCGAAAAAATATATTTAATAATACAGAAATAAAATATGAACGAGGTGAGAGATATTTAAAAAAATTACATTTGTGTAATTTTTTAAAAACAAACAAAAGAATACATCAAAATAAACTTTATCCTGTATTAAACAGTGCAATTAACACTATCTGTACAAAAAGTTTGAAGAAAAAATTTGGAGCCTTTTTTAGAAAATGGCGTTTGAGCGTTCCTGAAAATGCGGAATTTTTAGCTCGTTTTATCAGCAAACTGTTGAGATTTCGAGAAAATTTATATAATATTATTTAAAGCACATGTACTCATAAATGTAATAAAGTGAAGAAATCACATTTAAATAGACGTGAGAGACAAGTCAAAAATTACAAAAATTACATTTTTGTAATTTATGAAAAAACAAAACAATAGAGCAATATGGGGTTTAGGTTGTCATATAGGATTTGTTTGGCACTAACCATATCAAAAATTTGAGGAAAGAATTTGGAGCCGTTTTCGAGAAAATCTTGTTTCTGTAATTTTTTTTAAATTGCAACTATTGCACGAAAACGACTACAATTTACAAAAAATCTACATGACCTTAATGAAAGAACTATTTATGTTTAACAAATTTCATTTGAAGGAAAAGTTTCTATCTTCAATATTTTAGTTGTAAGAAGTTGCCGAATAAAATGAATACTTTTACGATTTCCGAAAATTCAGAGTTAATCCTGAAAATTGTGCCTATGTCACATTTATACATGTATTTAACTCTATTCTTACAAGCGCTTACATTTGGAGCCGTTTTTGAGAAAAATTTGAAAATGTTCCTAGGGCTTCATATAAGGTCCCCCCAAAAATTAATGAATGTTTTTCAAAATCGCGGAGCTTCAGCTCACGCAAAAACGACAGGGGTTTCTTCAATTTGGAAAAAATCCGACACATGTTTAGGCGCTAGGTTTGTCCACATACGACAGATGGACAGACGGACAGACAGACGGACGGACGAACGTTTTGCTTTCAATTGATTTTTCGGCTTCAAGGACCCACAAAACAGGTTACACCACGGTTACCGCGTGGTACCGGTTACACCGCGTGTTAAATGTTTTTTTCCTTAATTTAGCAACTGAATTTATCTACTTTTTCGTTATCAGGGCTCGGCAATGAATTTTTTCTGCCGAAAATCCACCGTTTTTTCGCGCAGCATTACATAACTCTCTCTATACTACGTGTATTACTCTGTATATACGTACGTATAAAAAATAGAAAATATGAAAAATAAAAATTCATTCACGTGTTTAGAATTGTTTTCTACCAGCATTTTCTGAGCGTAGAACGCCGCCGGTCAGTTCTTAACAAGGATTCGAAGTAGCTGAAAGTAGGTTCTACCTCTACAGAAGTAATTGTCCACTAGTCTTCACCACACATAAGAAGTTTATGCGAACTATTGAATACGTTTGTTTATAGTATTTATTACAATGTTTACGAGGGGCCGATGCTCAAGTGAATAGTAGTACTGTTTAACCAGTGATGGATCACGGGTTAAAGGGAATATCCCCCTCCCTCCGAAATCGAACATCGCGGAAGACAATTTTCTGTAAAAATTATTTGTTAGTTGTCGATCGAGTAACGAATGTGCTGTTTGAAACATTAGTAAGCACGTGGCTGAAATTACTTTTGTTCACAAAAATCCGCTCATCCTTGGCTTCGAGCACGCAGTAAGCGTAAGGAAGGGGTAAGTGTGACAATAATTGTATGACTACCATAATTGATTGATTGATTGATTCATGTTTCCGGGCGCGTCAACTGCTCTGGTCATTAGTCCCGTTAGTGTAGTGCAGGTTTTTTCTTGGGAGATGGAGGTGATCTTACCCCGCTGGAGGGCGAGATCCGGCGCCGACCTACCATCGGCTAGTGGGGTTTCCCCCTAACCAGGACTCTCTCACCAGCGGGGCACCGCCCCAGCCGGGACACGCTCTAAGCTCCCGACCGGTCTCCCGGAATATGTGGTAGTGTAGTGCATGTTAGTGTAAGTGTGTCTGTGTAAGGGGAGAGGATAGGACAAGGAAGAGGAAGGACAGATCGCGCGCGGTCCGTGGCCCGTTTGATAGGGTACTGCTCCGGCATTCGACTGGTGCTGATCGGAGAAACCACGGAAAACTACCGATCAGAGCAGCCGGCCGCTAGAATTCTCTTCCAGACAGCAGCTGAATTCGACCTAGCTGAAACGCTAGTGTCGAAAATCCTGCCGCCGTCAGGACTCGAACCTAGGACCCCCCGGTCAGAGGCGCTGCAGTGTCTGACGCTCGGCGATGTACTTGGACTCTGATGCGTTGACACGGCAACGGGCACTGGTGATGGCAAATTTTACCAAAACATCGATACATCGATGTTTCGATACATCGCTAAAGAGTGAATGATGAAAACATCAATGTTTTAATTATAGACTTATAATAAATATGTTATTTACCTATACATTTTTAATTAGAGGACGTAAAAGGGATATATTTTATTGTTTGGTTAACAGCATGTTAGTAGTATATAAAATTATTATCGAATGTAAAGAATAAAATTAACAATAAAGGACATCGTGTTTTGCTATCGATTTCGTGTTTCACTGTTGATTCAGGCAATGACACGCCTGGCGATAACATACATTCATAATACGAGCAGCTCCCAAACTTCATCAGATTGCACAGGTGAAATGTGCAACGTGATAAAGAGGATGACGCAAAACAACGATATTGCTGTGGATTTCTGCTATTCTACAACGTGCTTAATCCCCTTTATTTAAAAAGAACATTTAAAAAATAAGAATTTAAAAAAAATCGATGTTTTTGCAACAAAATATCGATGTGAAGAAAACATCGAGAGCAAAATATCGATGTTTCTGGTGGAAAACATCGGTTTTTTTGTCGGCGGCGATGGTGTAACGGTTAGCGTATCGGGCTATATCCAATTTATGGGTTCGAACCCGGTCGAAGCCGTGAATTTCTAAGGGCGAAAAAATCCTTCGTACGCCTTCCTTCGGAGGGGAAGTAAAGCCGGCTGTCCAATGTTAGTACATTTACTGCATGTAAAAGATCCTCAAGCCTAAATGATACCTCTGAGCTAAATTCAAATTGCCTGTTTCGTCGCCCTTCTTTCTCCCATGGTTGGTGAAAGGAGCGTAGCGGAATTTGTGTGGTCAGGCGGAAGAGCAGGCCTCATGGCCTGAGTCTCGCCACGTAAAATAAGGCACATTCAATTCAATTTTTTCTGCGATCCCTAACTAGCACAGTCAGCTGCGGCGCGCTGTCCGCCACCCGCGCTTCCGGAATCTGCTGTATCCAGCACTGCCGTCACTGGCTTGCACTGTTTCAGGCACTCGGTGCCAAGCACGTGTTCGCCACTCTCTGACCTTCCAGTTCTCTCACTTTCTTCTGAGCTCTTTCCCGTTGACTGATTGATTAGTGATTGCGGGCGCGTCAGCTGTCGGCCAGTCAAACAGACAGTCTCTTAGTCAGACAAACGGACGAATATACGGAAGAACGGTAATTTTGAAAAAAAAAAAAATCAGTATCAAGATACCCCATAAAGCGTATTTTAAAGTTATATTAAAATATATATTAAAACGTATATTAAAACCTCGAAATCGATTTTCAGCACCATTATATAACTTTCTCTGAATTACGTACGTATACAAATAAAACTTAATGTGACAAAACTTAGCATATTAATCGGTGAATTTTTTTTACAGTCCAAATGCTCTCACATGTTGTAGATGGAATTGTGATTATAAGGAGAGTTTACAAAGTGATATAAATTACGAGGTAAGAAACTAAAAAAAAATATTATAAATCCAATAAAGAATAGCGGCTCAGCGTTTGAATTTTTTTTTTTTCGGTTAATTTGAACAATTCTGTGGCTCGTTCGGGTCGCTTTCGCAACACTTGACTATCAAGCAACCGTTTCAGCAGCGTCTCATTACCAATAAAATATCAACACAGTACAATAAGTTCTATTTTATTGATATGCAGGAGCTCTAAGTTGAAAACCTTAATTACTTTCCGACGACGTTCTTGTCAATCTTCTGTCTGAAACAAAACCAAACATAAAGCTTATAGAAAGGTTATATGAAAGAATTTATAACAGTATTGATGTTTTTCTGGAAGTGGTTTCGTTGGATCTCTATCAGTGACGTTGAAAGATCATTTTAACTTAACTCAGTTTTTACTTTGTATGAAGTTCAGAACCAACGATTCAGGTGATCTACAAAGGAATGCTAATTCAGTTAACTAAATTCACAACAGATTGACGCTGAGTTTGATCTCAAAATATTGATGAGCATATATGGAAATAACTTGACCTATCATGTATTTATCATTAATTTGACAAGAAAAGAAATGAATTCTACCTAAAGTGTAAAATGGAAATGAATTTACCACCAACACTGGGACAGCGGTTATGTAATAGAAATATTCATCTAAAAGTGATCTAAATTATGCCAAACAAAATACTTCACTTTACAGCGAAAAAGCCTGTTGAAATCGGTGTATCCGATTAGCGTGACGAGACAAAAATTGTAAAATCAATACGATGGATAATTACGACATGCAATAATAACCATAAGCGCTTAACAAAAGGATATTTATTTTAAAAATTCAGACATCAATTTAATTACTCTAATATATCAAAATCAATGTTTGTTCGTATTTTATGCTCTGCCGTACCGTTCATCCGATTGAGATAAAACTTTGGCAACTTAATGCTTGCCCAGGCGCGAAGAAGATAGGCATAGTACAAAGGGAATGTGTGTATGTCTGTCGCAAATAGACGCTTGTTGATTATTTTTTGCATTTGTGCTTACTCAAGCGCCCCTGAACAAAAGCTCTATGCAACCCATCGCCCTCTCAAGAATTAAGCGCGTCTTCGCTGCCCCTGCGGTTGTAAAATATCGGTCGGAATTATTACTTGACCGTCATTTCGGACAAGTAAATCTTTCTCCAAGACAATGTCACAGCGAATGCATACCTAAACATGAGGGAGAACGTTTTAACAATAGGATACGTGACAATGTCCAAACCAGAACAAAGAACAAACCTATACTCCCGAGAAAGTCTTTCGTCTACTAAATTTTTTGCAGAGCGTGGCCTAAGACGTGATTAACAATGATAAAACCAGCAGCGTGTGAAGTGTCGTACATTGAAATAGCGAAGCATTGCCGGATTCACTATTAAAGATTAAAATTATACTGTGATTAAGATATTTATAAATAGAAGAAAATATTAGGTAAATAAAAGACACGCAAGAGGAACGAAAAACCTACGTGAATTATTTTTACTGGTTTTGTTAAGTAAAATGCATACAATAAACACAACAAAAGTAATTGGCTTCATACTATTAACAAAAAAAAACATTCAAATCATGAGTTATTCAGAAATAAATAGTATGAGAATTTACTTAAGTAATAATTGTAATCTCAAAAACAAAATTGAGTTTTTAATGTCGATGTATTTCGCTTACGCACCGAGTAACAGACGAACTTCTTATTAATTCTCCAATTAAGTCCTTAATTAAGAACAATATCGCAGTAATGATATCAACGGAAATGAAAGTTTTACCATTAGTTGCACATCCTTGTACTGATATGTGAATACTTCATGATACCATAATATCATTCACTTCGCTTCAAATCTTGGCACGGACATTAGGGCGATTCTCCTCCCGCCTGAAATAAAACATGACACATTTATTTGACATTGTAGTTGCTTGCACAAAACAAAGAGTATTTTATTTGACTTTTAGTCGCCTGCGCAAAATAAAGAGTGTTTTATATGACGTTTTAGTCGCCTACGCAAAATAAAGTGTTCTGTTTGACTTTTTAGGTGCATGCGCAAAATAGTGTTTTATTTGACTTTTTAGTCGCCTGCGCAAAATAAAGTAATAATAAATAATAATAATAATAATAATGTCTTTATTTCTGGCGAGGCTCAGGCCGTAAGGCCTGCTCTTCCGCCTGACCAGTTAAATATTTACATTTACATAATTACAATTGAGGCGTTCGGGTGGAAATAGTGATAACTGACATTTTACGTTACTTACGAAGTTGCAATGATCGTAGTAGCTTATGGTGATGTGCTACGCATAACTAATGAAACAAGGTGTGAATGTATTTTCATAGTCAATTTTCATGATTCTAAAGCTAACATGATATTATAAAAAAAATCCATGATCCTATTTACAAGAGGGGCGTGGTAAATCTATAATATTACATTCGAAAAATGCCAGAAATTCTCCTATATCCCGAATGCCTCAACTGTGAACAAATTTAAAGAAGGAGGGCAGATTTTACATTTATTTCTGGGATGCAAGACTAGGAGCCATCCCGGCATACGCCTTAAGCGATTGAGTAAACCCAGGAAAACCTCAATCAGGATGGCGGCTTAGGGCCGTAACTCAAGAGAAGAAAATACGAAGATTAAAGGAAAAGTGAAAAGGCAGAATGAAGAATAGAGGGAGTTATAATGAATTAGGGAAACTGTGGAAAGTGGGGAGAGGGGAAAGATAATATAAATATAACATTTTTCGTGTACGTAAATGCAGTTTTCGTAGGTAGGGTGTCGGCAGTTGGCTGAGGTCTACAAGATAATCTGTAACAGAAAAAAAAAGGAACAGAAAGCAGACAAGTGAACAAGATAAACACAACGTAGCACGAAAATATTATACAATACAGTGTGAAAATGCATGAAAGTCTTATTATCTAATATGTAATATACTTGTTTTGAGGCACTTGATTAGACAGGAAGATAAGTTAGGGCTTTCAGCGATAGCGTAAAGAGGAGAAAAATACAGGAGAAGAGCATGACGTCTTGGAATGTAATCGAATTTGATCAGTGATGATAGTGTACGTGATGTTTAATTAGGGAGTGAAAATAGGAATAGGGGCTTGTGTTATTTCTAGTTAATCGTTTTGATCCAGTCACTGAGTTGGGTTTTAAATTTTCTGAAACCACAAATTTGTTTTAGATATGTGGGTAGAGAGTTCCATATTCTAATTACAGTGACAGTAAATGACTTGCTATAGGATACCGTGTTGTGCCGAGGTATGCATAGTAATCGCGAGGAGCGTGATCGTTCCAGCGTCAGCATTTTAAAGTTGTGCGATAAGTGCGTTTGATAGCTATTATTCAAAATTTTATGGAGTAGGAGGAGGCTATGTAAAGTTCTCCTTTTTTCGATTGAGAGAATTTTTGTTGGACCGTAAAATTCCGATACATGATCGTATCTCCTAAGATCGAATATGAAACGGATGCATGCATTTTGTGCTATTTGTAATTTGCGTTGTTGTTTGACCTTTAAGTCCGTAAGTAAGAAATCGCAATAATCAAAATGAGGCATTATGAGTGAATTTACTAGGCTTATGCGGGTGTTAATAGGTAGTAGTTCTCTGACACGTTTTAAAGAATGGAGGCCTGCGAAGACTTTTTGGCAAATCTTACCTACTTGCGTGGTCCAGCTAAGTGTGTTGTCTATATATATTCCTAAGTTCTTTACATCACTACACCAGGGGACAGGAGAGTTACCAATGCTAATTTCCGGTAGGGGAGATTTCTCCAACTTGTTCAAAGCGTTGCGAGAGCCTATCACTAAGCACTGCGACTTCATTGGATTTAATAGGAGACCAAGGGATTCTGCCCATTTATTGAGAGAATTTAAATCATGGTTTATTTTCTGGGCTAATGAGTTTAACTCCGATGGGTATCCACTTACATAGATCTGAAGGTCGTCAGCGTACATTTTGTGTTGACAGTAACTGAGGCATTGTCCTACGTCATTTACATAAATTAAAAATGCTAAGGGTCCTAGAACTGTTCCCTGCGCAATACCACGGGAAGTTTTAACGGCAGAGGATTGCTTTTCATCGGATACAACAATTTGTTGTCTATTTGAAAGATATTGAGTAAACCATCTTATTGTGGGTTTAGCGAAACCCAATATTTTCATTTTTTCAAGCAGAATTTCGTGATCGACCGAATCAAACGCTTTACTAAAATCTAGGAGAACAAGTATTGTTATTTTGCTTTTGTCAATGGAGGATCTAGCTTCCTCGATAATATTTAAGAGAGCAGTTCCTGTGTTTCTGCCTGATCGGAAGCCGTATTGTTGATCACATATCAGATTTTTGCTTTCGAGGTAACTTATAATTTGGCGTCGCGCAACTTTTTCCAGAACTTTTGAGATTGTAGGTAGAATGCTTATTGGCCTGTATTCTGGAGGGTTTGTGGTAGTTTTAGGCAGAGGGTGAACAAGTGCGGTTTTCCATGAGTTTGGGTACGTTCCACTTACTAGAGAAAAGTTTATTATGTCAGTTACAATGGGATATATAACTTCGGCACTGAGTTTTAGTAATTTGGCATTGATGTTATCTGTGCCTGCGGCGTTTGATTTGAGGCTCTGAATGGTTTTAAAAATGTCATAATGATTTGTAGATGCGAAAAAGAATTCTTCCTGAGTGTGTTCCGAAACGTCTCGTAAGGTTGAGAGAGTTTTGTTTTTTGAGAAATAGTCGAAGTGAGGAGCCATGTTAGCAAAATGCTGGTTAAGAGTGTCAAGAGATGCATCAATTTGCGTTGGGGTTCGTGATTTGCCTAAACCTAAGGTGCGCAGCGATTTCCATACTTGTTTTGAATCTCTGTTCGTGCCAAGAATACTATGATAATATTTAATTTTGCCGTTCCTAGATTTTTGCGTTACAAGATTTCTCAGTTTCTTGTATGCGCCTCTGTCATGCTCGCACTTTGTGTTACGAAATACATTAAAGGCGGCATCTCTTTGTTTCATTAACGCACGTATTTCATCCGTTAACCAGGGAGCGGGAGGTCGTGTCGCGCGAGCTTTTCTAATTGGTATGTGCCTATCAAGAAGTTCTGTCAGTAAGCACGTGAAGGTATTTACTTTTCTATCTATACAATTTTCTTGGTTGATAAGGTGCCAAGGGACACATAAACCGTCGGAGGTAAATGCTTTTGTGTTAAAGTGTGTTTTATTTGACTTTTTAGTCACCTGCGCAAATAAAGTATTTTATTTTTCACTGTGGACTTCGTCACGGGTTCAAAACCTAAACAAAATAACAAGTGTTGAGAGAGGAGCAAAGTAATTCAATGACTTGTAACTATTACTTTGTACGTAATTTTAGTATGTAATCGCTAATTTTAGAGAATATACTTTTTACTCGTAATTTACACCTCAATATAAAATTGAATTTGTTACTTTGCAGTAATTACAAATTACTGCAATTACATTATGCAATTACATTATTACAGTTGTTGCATCTAATTATCAATGTTTTTAAAAATATACCGATTTGGTTCTTTGTGCTCAAAATATCTCATTCATCGCGAACTAAATGAGTCGGTAAATTCATTTCGTTCACGAACGAGACAACGAGAGGCCCCATCCATGGTATAGGAAATTTTCGTGGTTCCAACCACGGTGTAAGATATATAGGTGTGTTCACTCCCAGTCCCAAGTTGAAGCTAGTGTGAGGCTAGTTCTCGTAGTTCTCGCATATAAGCGCTGCGATCTGTTTGGGTATGACGTAGCATGACCATGATCCATTTGACAGCTCCGTGGGCAGCTGATTTCAAATTTCAAATCAGAGATTTGTCGTGTTGTGGTGGAATTGCGACTGTCAAGTAGAGTGAACAGTTTCGAAAATGGGTAGAAGATGTTTTGTAAAACTGTGCAGTAGTGACAGCGCAATATGTAATTCACAGGAAACTGCTTTATTTTGTGTCCCCAAGCAAGAAGATACAAGAAAGAAATGGGTTGAAATTGTTCCCCAGAAAAAAAGAAAGTTGAGAGAGAGCGATTATGTCTGCGAAAAGCATTTCAACAGTGAAGAGATCATTGTTATGCGAAATGCTGTAAGTACATATTTCAAGAATTTATCATATACTGTGAATGAGTTAATAGTAAAATAATTAATTTGTATAATCACATACTATCAACGTTGAGAAATGTAACCTATGTAAATTCATTATTTATATCAATTAGAAAAAAAAACATTCACAATTATCCACAAGTTAAAGAACATCCACATATAATCAAAGAATATAAATGTATATTTTTTAATACTAAATTATTAAAAAGTTTTCAGAAGTCACTAGGAAAAAACTTAAACCAGAAGCTGTTCCAAGCAAATTCAAACTTGATGATTCTGGGAATTTTTACAATGGTATGTATTTTAAATAGCATTAAAAGTAGATAACTTTTAGAGGACATGATTTAGATGACAAGAAAATAGGATTGTTCATAATTAAAATTGTAATTTTTAAGACTTTTAAATGTAAGAATTCATCTATTTATTTTATATTTCCGTAAAACTGTTGTACTTTCAGCAGATATTTTGGATGCAGCAGATGTAAGGACTGAGGCAATGAAACACCATGCCCAGGAAATATCTGGTGACTATGATCCTCATAATGTATATGTTATTGGCATGATAAAATTCAAGTTGCTTATTGTATATTATTGTTTAATATCAATTTTTTCTAATTATAATGAATAACAAGTAATGTATAACTGCAAAAAGTGTAAATTGCTATTTCATTCAATAAAAAATATATTATTTTAATACTAATATATTTTCAGTAGATGATAATGAAAAAATGAATAAAAGTAATAATAATAATAAAAAATTTAAAAAACCTGAGGTTTGCAACATTTAAAACACTAGAAGTTTTGCTCCTGAATTCTAGAAAATTTATTTGCATCGATAAATGAACTGTGGGTGTGATTTTTTGTATTGCTAACAAAATAGTAACACACTCCCAGCTCTACTCCTACCAGTACTAGCCAGAGCTCAACAATACGTGCGCATAGGGAAGCTGCATTTATATCCAAAAGCAAATCAAGGAGCCATTTCCGAATTTCCTTGATGGGTCGAAAAGAACTGGACATAAAACCTCATCAAAGTGGGGGTTATTGACCCTCAAGCTGAAGTACATTACTTGTTTCAGGCATATTGTCTTTTTTATATAATACAATACAATACAAATGTGAACTAATGCATTGTATATCATTGTTTTGTTAAACTAAACATTATTTTTCTTTTTGATGATCAGTATAGATTCTAATTGAATAGAAACAGTTATGCAGCAGAAAAGATTTTACTTGTAACTTAAATTTGTGTACTGATTTTAATTGTTTAATGTCATCTGGCAATAAGTTGTAAAATAACATACCCATAATAATATAATATATTTGTCACATAAATACAGCATAAGCCATGTATGACAAGTCAGGACATTATATGATCATACAATGTACAATGCAAATATTATATATTATATAAAGATTTCTTGTTGTGAGCTGTTGATACTGACGCCTGATGAATGTCATTTCTTTGACATGTTTCGTAGTAATGAATATCGGTATTGTGTGAAAATATGATTTGTAAGTAATCATCAGTAATGGAATAAAATTTATTATTTATACAATCTCAAAAGAATGTGCAAAATTATTATTGCAAATGACTATTTCTTATTATAAAATTATTAATTATATTGAAATTGTCTTCACAAATGATCCAGTACACTGCAATTAAGTACAATCCTATTGATTGATTGCTGACATTATGGGTTGCAAAGAAACGTGACCATCACTTGATTAATAGTAAATCACAGTTGAAGTGTTTTTCGTAAAAGTAATCCTTGTTTATTATTATTATTATTATTATTATTATTATTATTATATTATTATTATTTATTTTTGTTTTTCTCTTAAGAATAACCTCACCTCCTGGTTTAAAATGCAAATCTTCAATCGGTGGTAAATTTTAAAAAAATAACACCTCTGACGCACATTGTAATACGTCTAAATAGGCTTTAATACATTTACGTTAGCGTTTCTCCGATTGACAAAAATACTACGCTGGAAACGTGAGCAACACCATGCCGACCATCACCTGGCCGGCCATTTTGCCCAAACCGATCGTGCGCACCGTACGGACGAGTTAGGAACTAGCCTCAAACTGGCTTCAGAAAATCTGCCCAAAAGGCGGCTAGTTGACACACCTACATATCTTACACCGTGGTTCCAACCCAGTGCTCCGAGCGAAGATTAGTTCGCTTGAACTAATTTGTTCAAGAGCGACACATCTATATCCATACTCGTAATTGTAATTGTAATTATAATTTTACTAGTTAATGCTGAAAATGTGAATTGTAATTGTAATTGAGTAAAACATTTGACAATTACTTTTTTATGTACCTATTCCATCACTGCAAAATGACGCAATTGAAAGGGCGCGTTCAGAATTTTTGAATTATCAACTCTTTTTCAGAAGACATTTATGCTTAGTTTAGCTCCAGAAAATTATTTAAATTGTGTTTGTATCCCTCAAGATCTCGTTAAGTAATCGTTGGTCGAATTGCTCGAGTTTGTTGATATCTGACGACGATATTTGTTACGAAAATAGGTCTTCTAACATTTTTTGTGAGTTTTTCTTTTGTATTTCCGAATAGAAAAGACGTTAAGTATACTTTTAAACATAAGTGTATAAATTTTATATGGTTTACTAGTTCATTCCTGTGTGTTTAAGAACCTGAAACAAAACATGTAACGGTATTTTTAATACCCTTTAATACCCTTTCTGATTCTTTATGCCCGCATGGTCCTTTTGAATACTTTGTCGGCTCCGCTACCGTCACAACAAATAACACTCATTTGTTTATATCGGTTTATTAAACTTATAAAACAAGGAATGTACTATTTTCTCAACTAAGAAAAATGAACTCGGTAATAGGAACATTATTTGGTTGAATGAATATTAAAATTAAAGTTTTTAAATGTTCCAGTAAATTTTATGTTTCCATTAGTCACTCCTATTTCAATGTCATGTATAATATTTTATTTCACAGACACAGTTGCTCAAGTATTGGTTCTTAAGCAACTGTGGATGTAGAAGATACACCGGCTAACATTCCCGAAATGTTACTTTTGGATGTGAGCGAATCTTTCAAATAGCGCTCTGCAATACACGCACTCTTCCGTCCACCATGCCGTTTTCACCCCTGCGACTGCCAGAAGGGTAGCAGAAGTTCGCCATAAGCAATGGCCCATATACTTCTTCACAACCGCCAGTATTTTGTAATAAGAAATGAAGTTTTTCCAGAATTTTCTCAGAAACACCAAAATGTTCTTTAACAAAAAAAGCTTCGAACATTCAATAGTAGTTACAAACACACACACACACACACACACACACACACACACACACACACACACACACAGTTTTATCTGACGTCTTATTGACAAATTACAATTACAACGCGTTTTTTCACTTTTTCTCTTCTTTATTTTTTTCATTTGTTCCTTCCTTCATTCATTCAATTAATTTTTTCCTTTCTTCTTTAGTTATTTCATTTCTTTATTTATTCATTCATCCAATTTGTTTTTTTCTTTCTTTAATTCTTTTATTTATTCCTTAACTCATTCATTCAATCGTTTTTCCTTTCTTTAACTATTTCATTTATTCCTTCACTCATTTACTCATTTTTTCCTCTTTTTAATTTCTTCACTCAATCATTCTCATTTTTTCTTTCTTTAATTCTTTCATTTATGCATTTTCTCATTCATTCAATTTCTTTTTTTCTCCCTACAGTTTTTATCCAGCCGACAGCCGGTTGCCCTTTACGTCCCGAAGGGACGCATATTCGACCATACACTAGACAAACACTTGCGGGCTCCTCTGATCTGGGGTCAGCAGAACGCGAGGCCCTCCGCGACAACACATACATACAAAGTCAAGCGACAAACAGCCATGCCCAAGGCGGGACTCGGACCCGCGACCCTTCGGTCCGAAGCGCTGAGTCGGTACTCGCTCTTAGCCACCTCGGCCATCCAGGTCGGCTCCATTTCTTTTTCCCTGTCTTTCATTCCTTCACTCATTCTTTCGCGTGGCACTCACGTCGGCCTGGCGCGCCACCAGGTCGAGCACCTCGGCCTCGAAGTCGCGGTCGTCGAGGATGCGCAGGGCCTCCTGGCCGGCCTGCAGGCGGCGCTCGAACACCGGCGCGGCCTGCCGCCAGCAGCGCTGCGCCTCGCGCAGGGCGTCCAGCAGGCGCGCCGCCGTCGCCGGGAACAGCGGCCGCAGCAGCCTGCCCACGGACACATTCGTACGGGGAGACTGCCCGTACGCAGTGTTCCGCACCCAGGCTTCCTTCGAAGCCTACCCCCGACGCGGGTCTGGGGACTTTTATCTAAGCACCGGGAGCGGTAGCTTAGTGCATCAACTGATGCCACTACAGCGCCTCTGACCGGGAGGGCCTAGGTTCGACTCCTGACGGCGGCAGGATTTTCGACACTAGCTTTTCAGCTAGGTCGAATTCAGTCGCTGTCTGGAGGAGAATTCTAGCGGCCGGCTGCTCTGATCGGTAGTTTTCCGTGGTTTCTCCGATCAACACCAGGCGAATGCCGGAGCAGTACCCTATCAAACGGGCCACGGACCGCGCGCGATCTGTCCTTCCCAGTCCTTGTCCTCTCCTCTCCCCTTACATACACACTTACACTAACATGCACTACACTACCACATATCCCGGGAGACCGGTCGGGAGCTTAGAGCGTGTCCCGGCTGGGACGGTACCCCGCTGGTGGGAGAGTCCTGGTTAGGGGGAAACCACGCTAGCCGACGGTAGGTCGGCGCCGGATCTCACCATCCAGCGGGGGAAGATCACCGCCATCTCCCGAAAAAAAACATGTACCACACTAACGGGACTAATGACCAGAGCAGTTGACGCGCTTGGAAACATGAATAAATCAATCAATTAATTTATCTAAGCAGGCGCACCCCGTGGGCAGTCCCGTCTGCGCCTGGGATTTGACTCTCACTTTCTCCGCCGGATGTCGGGCCCAGTTAACTATATCCGAAATGTCTGGTTGGGAGAAAGTGGGATCTCGTTAGGGCGGGAGGGATTTCATTTTGCCGGGCATCCTGCCAGGGTTCTTTTACATGCCACAAGAGTGACATGGTTACTGTGGATTTTCCGCCCTTCGAAAACCCGGGTTCCGGGCCGGGATCGATCCCGCGCACTGGGGGTTCAGAGGCCAGTAAGCTAACCCCTCACCCACCGAGCGGCCGCAGCAGCCTGCCCACCGCCGGAGGGGAAGGGAAGGGGGAGAATAAAAAGAAGCCACGAAGAGGGAGGAAGTACGGCGGGGAAGAGTGCAGATGAAGGGAGAAAGGAAAGGTTGGTTGATTAGATTGATTGATTGATTTTTTCGTGTTTCTAGGCACGTCAACTGCTTTGGTCATTAGTCCCCTAACCAGTACTCTCCCTTCAGCGGGACACCGCCCCAGCCGAGACAAGCTCTAAGCTCCCGATCGGTATCCCGAAATGTGTGGTAGTGTAGTGCATATTAGTGTAAGTGTGTGTGTAAGGGGAGAGGATAGGACAAGGAAGAGGAAGGACAGATCGCGCGCGGTCCGTGGCCCGTGTGTTAGGGTACTGCTCCGGCATTCACCTGGTGTTGATCGGAGAAACCACGAAAAACCACCGATCAGAGCAGACGGCCGCTAGAATTCTCCTCCAGACAGCGACTGAATTCGACCTAGCTGAAAAGCTAGTGTCGAAAATCCTGCAACCGCCAGGACTCGAACCTAGGACCTCCCGGTCAGAGGCGCTGCAGTAACATCAGTTGATGCTCTGAGCCACCTCTCTCGGTGCGAAGAGGGAGGAAGTGCGGCGGGGAAGAGTGCAGAAGAAGGAAGAAAGGAAAGGTTGGTTGATTAGTGATTCCGAAAGCGTCAACTGCTAAGGTCCCGTAAATGTGGGGCGCGTCTTTCATCGCGGGAGGTGGCGGTGATCTCCTGCTGGATCGTGAGATCCGGCGCCGACCAACAGGTCGATTTGGGATTTCCGTAATCTTGCGGGGCACCACCCCAACGCGGCATTTCCCTAACTAACCCCACCGGCGCGGCGTGACATCGCCCCAGGCCCCGGGTGGGTTTGATGACCTAAACCATCGCCCAAAACGATGAATAAAGTTCTCTCAAAATGCTTTAAAAGTGCCCTAAAATCAAAGAAAAATGACGAAAGAAATCTTATGAAAACGAGTTGGAATGAACAAATCAAGCTGGTGGATACGTTACTGATTTAATCGAGGCTTCTTCCATTCGTTCGAGTGAACTCAATTGCAAACTTTTGGTTTGGACTGTTTTTTATCAGGAAATCTCTGTCTTCAGTTATCCCGAAATAGGCCGAACCGGCAATGGCGCTGATATACGTCACAAGAATTACATACTTACAATGGCTGTCAAAACAATTTCTGAGCGAATAAATCGAATAGGCTACTATGTAATTCATCGCAGAACATTTGTTGCATCTCGTAAATATTATTTGAAGCAAGTACCATTAAAAATGACTTCAAAATTGATGAAATCAGCAAAAATGCATTAAAAGTGATCGAAGAATCTAAAAAGTGACTTATTAGTCGAAGTCGATAAAAATGCAAAATAATGACTTATAAAAATGGGTCATTTCCTTTTGCCATAACATAAAATGAATTTCTATACTAAACGGAATTGTTTTAAAGTGACAAAAAAAACAAAAATTTCATTAAAATCCGCCCCTTATTATATATAAAACCTGCCCGAAGACTCCGGCAATCTTCTAATCACTTAAGAACACTACCAACTAGGTATTTAAATAAGTATTTCACTTTAAATGTCACGACTTAATTGTCATGCATCCATATGATTCAAACTCAAACTTGCCTCTCCCAAAACAAACTTGCCCTCATACGAACCCATTACATTACTCAAATGTTCCCTTACGAGTCAAATTCCCTTACGAGTTGATACACTCGTACCAAGCTATATTTTTGTTTCGTAACGCGGAGAGAGCGAAAAGGGAGTAAGTGAATAATGAGAGATAGAGCGAGAAGAGAAAGTGAGAGAGACTGAGGGTGAGAGAGAGTGAAAGAATGAGAGAGTGAGCGAGAGTGAGAGAAAGAGTAAGAGTAAGAGTGAGAGAAAGTGAAAGAATGAGAGAAAGAGAGAAAGTGAGCGAGAGTGAGAGAAAGAGTGAGCGAGAGTGAGAGAAAGAGTGAGAGAAAGAGTAAGAGTAAGAGTGAGAGAGTGTGAAAGAATGAAAGAAAGTGAAAGAATGAGAGAAAGAGTGAGAGAGAGTGAGAGAAATAGTGAGAGAAAAGAGCGAGAGTGAGAGAAATAGTGAGAGGAAGAGTGAGAGAAAGAGTAAGAAAAAGAGTGAGAGAGTGAAAGAGTGAGGAAGAGTGAGAGAGTGAAAGAGTGAGGAAGAGTGAGAGAGTGAAAGAGTGAGGAAGAGTGAGAGAAAGAGTAGAAGTAAGAGTGAGAGAGAGTGAAAGAATAAGAGAAAAGGTGAGAGAGAGTGAGAGAGTGAAAGAATGAGAGAGAGTGAAAGAATGAGAGAAAGAGTGATAGAGAGTGAGAGAGTGAAAGTAAGATCGAGAGAGAATGAAAGAATGAGAGAGTGAAAGAATGAGAGTGAGTGAGAGTGTCAGATTGAGAGATTGTGAGAGAGTGACAGTGTGAGAGTACGAGAGAGTGACAGTGTATGTGTGTGTGAGAGAGAGAGAGAGAGAGAGAGAGAGAGAGAGAGAGAGAGAGAGAGAGAGCGACGGGGACTCACTCGAAGACCGGGATGACGAGGTTCTCGAGGAACTCCACCTGCTGCTGCGGGATGCAGGCGTTGCGCCGGTCCATCATGCTGGAAGGCGCGGCGCCGAACGCCGCCTCCAGGTCGCCCTGGCGGAAGAACTCTGCGTACAGGCTCTTCTGCAACACCGCCCGCCACACGCCGCGCTTCGCACAACCTCTTCATTCATTCATCCGATTCATTGATTCTTAGAGATTACGGGCGCGTCAACTTCCATGGTCATTAGTCCCGTACGTGTAGTCTTTTTACTCGGGAGAGGGCGGTGGTCTTCCCTCACTGGATGGCGAGATCCGGCATCGACCTACCGTCGGGTAGCGGGGTTTTCCCCAACCAGGTATCTCCCACCAGCGGGACAAGCTCTAAGCTCCCCACCGTTCTCTCGGAATAGGTGGTAGTGTAGTACATCTTAGTGTGTGTGTGTGTGTGTGTGTGTAAGGGGAGAGGATAGGACAAGGAAGAGGAAGGAAAGATCGCGCGCGGTCCGTGGCCCGTTTGTTAAGGTACTGCTCCGGCACATGCCTGGTGTTGATCGGAAAAACCACGGAAAACTACCCATCAGAGCAGCCGGCCGCTAGAATCCTCCTACTGACAGCGACTGAATTTGATCTAGCTGAAAAGCTACTGTCGGCAATTCTGCCGACGTTAGGACTGGAACCTAGGACCTCCCGGTCCGAGGCACTGCAGTGACATCAGTTGATGCACTGAGCTACCGGTTTGGTGTTTCCGAGCGCGTCACTGCTGTCTCAAGGTCATTAGTCGAGCACATTGGTTTAGTGCATGTTTTTCGCTCGAGAGGTGGAGGTGAAAATTTCTAAGAAAATTTCAGTTACAGTTAGATTTGACTTATTTAGCATCCTCTACTATTTCTGATGCATTAAATACATAGTGACTTGTTTACATTTATAGGTATATACTGTATTTAATATTTACAAAATTAATTTTCTATTTTTACATAAGTTCTCTATTATTCCAATATATTTATTTGAATATGATGTCGATGTTTTTATGATGAGTATATAGTCACTCAAATTCAACTTATGAATTTTGTTAATTAACATACGAAATATTTTATTTCTCCTCTTCACTTCAGGCTTCCCAGGCGGGAACTATTTATTTTTATTTATTTTACATCAAAACAGTTAACAACTGTGTGTGATGTTCTACGGGGAGAAGTGTATTCTGTGCACTTTTCTTAATTCCTTACCCTAACCATTTACAAGTAGAATTCTGAATTCAGAAAGAAATGAGCTTTTGTGGCGAGAATTGTTAACAAAATATTCCCTCCGAAGTAATAAAATATATTTTCAAAGGAAAATTAGCTATAGATTTGGGTTTTTATTATTCATCATGCCCTTCGTGAAGGAATGTACTACTCGCGCAACTTTTCTTGAACGATGGATTGAAGAAATGAGGGCGGAGTGGGGGGGTATTAGTTACAATGTCGGCCACTAGAGTATTTACAGTAATGCCAATCTGTGGAAAATCAAAGTCAAACCTGATATTATCCGCGCACGTTTTCTTGAGCCCTCGCTTCGCTAGTTGCGAGGGGAGTGGGGAATTTCGTTATTTTGGCAAAAGGCATTTCATTTCAAATTTGGGGTTGTTTTTTTGATGCAAAATAGTTTCTATTATACGAGAGCCAATATTTCTGGTTATCAGATTTTGTGTACAACGCTCGTTTCTATCATATATTCTTAATTCAACGAATATTGGCAAAGGAGTGGGGGTAGGTATTCCGGGGCTGAAGAAAACGTGCGCGTATAAAATACGTGTGCGGCCAGGTCATCGCTCTGGGTAGGCACACACCGTGGTAGGCAACAGCAGGGGTAGGCAACAACATAGATAGGAGTTTTAGGTGCCTCCCTTGGAAGACCTGGAGCTGCCTCAGCCATTTCTTTAGATATTGATAATAAACCTGAACAGAAGTTATTTACTATGAAAGCATCTAGCTTTGACTAGCTTCTGTTTCGCGCCAACGAAGTTTTAATGCTTGGAATGTTGTCATCAGTGCTCGCTGCGAGCTTTTGCCTTGAACTGTTTATTGCTCAAGGGAGGGGGAAGCAAGGTCATCGTTCAAGAAAAGTTCCGCGAGTAGTAATTGTACTTCTACCGCAACTAATAGCTCGTGCCGCCATTAGCCTGTTCGGGGCGATTTGACACACCTGCATAGGATCATCTCACAGGTCCTAAATGATTTTTTCTACTCCCTTTGTATAATTCTGTCATTTAAGGGCTGTAACCCGTTGCATAACGATACTAATTATGATACAGAAGTCATTATGGTACAGGTTCTTGACCAATCACACAGAAGTTTACAAACCAAGTATTGAAACTCCATTAATCATTGAGAATCGTTTGATGTTTCATTCAATTGTGTACATTAAAATTTCATTTAATATTATTTACTATGTTTGTCAGTTTTAATTTCTTTTATTAGTAGTAATTTTTACATGCAATATTATTTCAAATAAATTGAATCGTAATTTCACTACGATCCTATTTGATTAGGGCAGTGGTATAGTGGTACGGAACATTTGACTGATGTTAAGATCTGAACGCAAGTCATTTTATGCTTATGTTGCTGCCGTATGATTAAAAACCGGCCAATTCTTTAATTTAAAATGTCTAGTGAATCAGAGGTTGTGATGGCACTTCAAGAAATAAGAGAAAAAGCGAAAATGGTGACCTCGAAATTATTGCAGCAACTTTTCTCCTCTCTCACAGGCGGACTGGAACACTAAAGCTATCTGTGGCAGGTAGGGTACCTGCCCGCTAGGTGGCCTTGGCTGAATCCTCAATGTGAACTTCCACGAAACGATTCCGTGTAAAAGTTTAACTTTTAAAGGTTAACAGAAGTCGTAGAAAAAGTAGCGTATGAAACTCGATGTAATGAGTATTAATACACTCGTGTGAAGTTTACGATACTCGCTCGTACCTCGCTCGTATCGTAATACCACACTCGTGTATTAATACCCATCATTACATCACCGTGTCATAATGTACTATTAGGGAGTTTTAGCGCCAGGCGTAAGGAGTCATCCCTAAACTTTATTGATCACTATCGACTTTATACGGTCATAATGAACAGCGTTCAGAAGAGTTTTAGCAATTGCGACATTGCGTTATGCATTATAACAAAGGAAACATTTCAAGCGTTGAACAAAGAATGCGCATAATATATCAGAGTTAAGGCTAGCGATGAGACTTTTAAACCACGATACGAGAAAAGAGTATAATAAATGTACATTGTGTTCGGAGTTTTAGATTTTGTGGCCTTCTGCGATGAGTATGCACTTTGGAATTTTGAATCGACTGTTCTTGAGAACGTAGGAAATATTTTCGACGAATTTCTTTCCTAACACTTCTCCAATATTTCCTGTTAATTCTTACCGGCGTTGTGGAGTTAGGAAGGAATAATTGTACCTGCTTCACATAGGAGAATCGGTTTGTCAGAGATGGAAAAATCCCCAACGTTTCCTGTTCTTAGGCGGTCACTTTGCCGCTTGTAAGGTGACCGTAGAGACGGCTATAGGCGTGCACTATTTATGAAGGTATAAGGTCGTACCTTAGGCATAAGGTAAGACGTTATGACTTCAAGGTCCGTCACGTGACTGTTAATGCATAACGTCACTAACGTCCCTATTAATAAATTAAGAGAGCGTAACTATAAATAAATTAAAAAAACAAACGAATAAACAGCGCTGGTTATTACGCTTACGACTGTGAGGCGGATGCTGTGGAAGTCCTTGGTCTGCATGCCGAAGTCTGCACACGTGACCATGGCGCTGAAGAGCAGGTCGCGGTGCCTGGGGTTGTCTTTGACGAACGCGTTGAAGGCCTGCTCTTGCGCCTTGTGGTTCTTGAAGTGGTTTGCCAGGTCGGTGGCTGCAACCAGCGCAGCGCAATGGATCAACGCAAACCACACGCCTCTGTGAGTGTGTGTGTGTGTGTGTGTGCGCGCGCGTGTGCGTGTGTGAGTGCGAGTGTGTGCGTGTGTGAGTGCGAGTGTGAGTGTGCGCGTGTGTGATTGCGCGTGTGTGCGTGTGTGAGTGCGAGTATGTGCGAGTGTGAGTGCGAGTATGTGCGTGTGTGAGTGCGAGTGTGTGTGTCTGTGCGCGAGTGTGTTTGTGTGTACGAGTGTGTGCGCGTGTGTGTGTATGCGTGAGTGTATGTGAGTGTGTGCGAGTGTGTGCGCGTGTGTGTAGGCGTGAGTGTATGTGTGTGTGTGTGCGAGTCTGTGTGCGAGTGTGTGTGTATGTGTGTGTATGTGTGTGTATGTGTGTGCGAGCGTGACCTCGCGCCAGTTAGTGTTTTCGTCGATTAAAATTTCTCGTGAGTTAAGAAAGGGGCACTGTTTTACAAACGGGAGCTTCAATTTTTGCCATATGGTCCAATTTAGTTAGTTGTTATTATTTTTATTTTACACCTGATGAATCGGGGTGACAGATCGTGAAATGTGTTCTTCACGGTCACAATTCACACACAAATGAACAAATAGTTATTGGAAAAATAGGTATTTGTTTACCTTTGAACAAAATGACACTTTCAGCAATAAGTTATATTCAATAGACAATCGATATCGGTTGTATTTAACCATTAAAAAACAAAAAATCAGCTTATTAATGTTAGCAGGGCATTCTTTCGCAAGGTGAGGTTTCCTCAAACCCTGACTCTTCTAATTGCCAACGTAATCTCCTTTCAATAATAAACATGAACAAAGAAATAAACAAACCAGAAAAATTATACGATTAAAATTTATTAAATCATACTGAAGAGCTAATTTGCCGGAAATCTTTTGCCATCTTCAGTGAGGTCCAAAACTATATCCAAATACCGTGGATCACAGTTGGGTTTAGTCGCATTGCGTCCGTAGCCGAAGTCCTTAACCACACTCCATGAAGCCACAGAGGATAAGCAGCTCAAGACACCGCGGATCCCTGGACGGGTGACCGTGTGGGAATTCCAAATACTAACGGTGCCGATCTCCTGGCCGTTAGCCAAAGGTATTATGACAAAATGAAGAAATTCAAGGAGAATTACTCCATGTTTAATGACATTATGACTACGTTCTAGGAGAATCATTACTTCGTGTTCAAGGCTTAATAAACTGTTTCTAGAATTACGAGAGTGTGTGACCCCACTGAAGATGGAAAAAAATCCCGAACGCTAGCTTTGGCACTGTTTTAATAAATATTAAAAATGATTAAAACACAAAACATTAGCAATTGATTGATTGATTTTTTCGTGTTTCCGGGCGCGTCAACTGCTTCGGTCATTAGTCCCGTTAGTGTAGTGCATGTTTTTTCTCAGGAGATGGCGGTGATCTTCCCCCGCTGGTTGGCGAGATACGGCGCCGACCTACCGTCGGCTAGTGGGGTTTCCCCCAAACCAGGACTCTCCCACCAGCGGGGCACCGCCTCAGCCGGGACAAGCTCTAAGCTCACGACCGGTCTCCCGGAGTATGTGGTAGTGTAGTGCATGTTAGTGTAAGTGTGGGTGTAAGGGGAGAGGATAGAACAAGTAAGAGGAAGGACAGA
Source organism: Teleogryllus occipitalis (assembly GCA_011170035.1). Classification (NCBI taxonomy): domain Eukaryota; kingdom Metazoa; phylum Arthropoda; class Insecta; order Orthoptera; family Gryllidae; genus Teleogryllus; species Teleogryllus occipitalis. Next base: position 17,847 of record BLKR01004483.1, on the reverse strand, counting down.
TCACGCGCGGTCCGTGGCCCATTTGTTAGGGTACTGCTCCAGCATTCGCCTGGTGTTGATCGGACAAACCACGGAAAGCTACCGATCAGAGCAGCCGGCCGCTAGAATTCTCCTCCAGACAGCGACTGAATTCGACCTAGCTGAACAGCTAGTGTCGAAAATCCTGCCGCCGTGGGGAGTGGGAACCGAGGACCTCCCGGTCAGAGGCGCTGCAGTGACATCAGTTGATGCACTGAGCTACCGCTACCGGTAAAACGTCAGCAAGATTGTTTATTCGTGTTTATTAAAAGTGCAATGGTGGACCGTTTTGGAAGCTGAGATGGCATGCGACGGACTCGTCTTACCTAAAATGACGTGGTTGATGATTTCCACACAGTGGCTATACTGATCCTTGTCGATGTTCTCGAAGATGTTGCATTCCTCCAAGTGCAGCACGCACATCGTCTGCTGGAAGTGGTGCCTCTGCAAGAAAGAAACTTACCTCATATACAGCATCAAAGCGAGACATGACACACGTCAAGAAACAAGACGTTGCAGAAAAATGCAAGGGAAGTGTAGCAGAACCATATGGGTGACCGAGTATTAGTAAAACAATGACATGAAGCTGCTCATGCATCGGTAAACAATGAAAATACATATAAAACGGTTATTTCCTTTCTTGCCGATCCAGTTCTAGTTTTGGCGTATCATATGTTGTTGCAATACTTTCAACGTATTTCTACATACAGATTGATTTCTTTCAAACGAGTTATGAAAATTGCAACACTCTGATATTAGTTTAGATTGTGCGTTTACTATCACAGGTAATGCTGCACTGAAATATTTTCTTGTTTAAAAAAAAAATTCTCAAATTGAGACATATAGGCGAATTTCACCAATTGGAATTATATTTAATGCAATATATTTGCACTGTTTGTAATATAATAAGTATCGAAGTTGTATTGTTCTGTAATATAATAAGTATCGAAGTTGTATTCTCTATTATTATTACAAGATCACGTAAGAGTTTCGAGATAATACAAGACAGTACAGACAGGTAGAATGTTGCAGAATTTTTAGAGAATTATGTTATGAAAATTTAAATTGACATTCATAATTTTATTTTAACAATTATAGAAACCTGATGATGTGCATACAATTTAATCCCGAGACGTCATTATAATTGTTGAAATCAAGAATTTATGTATAATAAAAACAATATATATATATATATATATATATATATATATATATATATATATATATATATATATATATATGCAGTGCAGTGTGATATTCAATTGTTTATAAAATTGATGGCCAGAGAAAATTTTTATGTACAAAACGTCGATTTTGTTGCTACGAGTGACTCCTTATTTGGACCGGGAGAGGTGGCTTAGGACATCAATTGATGTCACTGCAGTGCCATTGACCAGGACGTCCTAGGTTCGAGTCCCGACGATGATAGGACACCAGCTTGTCAGCTAGGGGGAATTCAGTCGCTGTCTAGAGGAGAATTCTAGCGGTCGGCTGCTCTGATCGGTAGTTTTCCGTGGTTTCTCCGATCAATAGCATGCGAATGCCGGAGCAGTACCCTAACAGACGGGCCACAGACCGCACGCGATCTTTCCTTCCTCTTCCTTGCCCTATCCTCAATCATTACTTACACGCACTACTCTACTACCACATTGGCCGCGGCGATGGTGTAACGGTTAGCATAGCGGGCTGATATATCCAAGTTCGCGGGTTCAAACCCGATCTATTTTGAAGGGCGAAAACATTTTTCGTACGCCTTCCTTCGGAAGGGAAGTAAAGCCGCCTGTCCCATGTTAGTAGATGTACTGCATGTAAAATATCCTCAAGCCTAAATGAAGCCTCTGATTCAAATTGCCTGTTGCGTCGCCTAAGAAATACCTTCTTTCTCCCCTAGTAGGTGAAAGGAGCGTAACGAAATTTACGTGGTCAGACGGAAGAGCAGGTCTCATGGCCTGAGTCTCGCCACGTAAAATAAGGCATTCATTCATTCATACACATGCCGGGAGACCGGTCAGGAGTTTAAAGCTTGTCGCGGCTGGAGTGGTGCCTTGAGGAAAACCCCACTAGCCAACGGTAGGCCGGCGCCGGATTTTGCCATCCAGCAGGAAGATCACCGCCACCTCCCGAGAAAAAAATTACATACATTTACGGGAGAACTACTGTAGTCATGAGTTCATTAGTCCCGTAAGTGTAGTGCGTGATTTTGCTCGGGAGGTGGTGGTCTTTCCTCGCTGGATAGCCAGAACTGGCGCCGATCTACCGTCGACTAGCGTGGTTTCCCCAACCAGGTATCTCCCACCAGGGGGCACCGCCCCAGCCGGGACAAGTTCTAACTCCCCGACCGGTCTCCCGGCATGTGTGGTAGTGTAGTGCATGTTAATGTATGTAAGCGGGTGAGGATGGGACAAGGAAGAGGAAAGAAAGATCGCGCGCGGTCCGTGGCCCGCTTGGTAGGGTACAGCTCCGGCATTCGCCTGATGGTGCTCGGAGAAACCACGGAAAACTACCGTTCAGAACAGCCAACCTCTGGAATTCTCCTCCAGACAGCGACTGTATTCGACCTAGCTGGAAAGCTAGCGTCGAAAATCCCGCCGCCGTCGGGACTCCAACCTAGGAGCTCGCGGGCAGAGGCGCTGCAGCGAGGTTTGGAGGGCAAGACGCAAGACGAGGGGCGGGTCGTACCTCCATGACGGAGCCCTGGGAGCTGTAGAGCGAGGCCAGCTCGGTGCCGGCCTTGCTCTGGAAGGCGTTGGTGGTGCCCCGGTGGTCGATGTCGTGGCCCACGCACGCCACCAGGAACGCCATTGCCTCCAGTTTGCTGCGCAGCACAAACCACCACCACCACCCCACTCAACCACAATATAACAACAACAACAACAACAATAATAATAATAATAATAATAATAATAATAATAATAATAATAATAATAATAATAAAAGCAAAGACATGATATGGTCGGCCGAATTATCCACGCCCAGCTTGTGAAAATCTATGGGTTAGCACTTACACATAACACACCATGCTACGAGTATATCCTACAAAATGTCATAGAAAATGTTAACTACAAGTTATACTGGGACAGAAGTATATTGACAGAACGAACAGTCCACCACAATAGACCTGACATGACATTTTTGGATAAAAACAGGAAGAAAGTATGGTTTATTGATACAGCAGTCGTAGAAACAAGCAATCTCACCAAAGTACATAATACTAAAATCCAGAAATACAGGGAGCTGGCACATATCGTAAAGGAGCAATGGAACGTCCGGGAGATCGAGACCATCCCCATAGTTCTCTCCGCAACAGGAATCATCCCGAAGACCTTGAAGTGTTCACTTGAGCGGTTATCCATTAAGAAGAACATCATTATCAATCTACAAAAATCTGTGATTCTGAGTACTTGCTCTTTAGTGGGGAAATTTCTGGGAAATAATGAGGGTTCTGAATTCATTATTTATAATTTATTTTGATATGTATATAGTTTTTAGCATATATATGAATTCATTGTGTATAACTTATTTTGATATGTATATAGTTTATTTTTAGATCACTTATTCATCTTATTATTTTGTTGTATTGTTTACATGAAATAATTGATGGTTGACATGCTTTGATAAAACATAATGTCTGTATGGCCGCCTTATGTACCAGGAAAACTGTGAATAAAGAGTATAATAATAATAATAATAATAATAATAATAATAACAATAATAATAATAATAACAATATTTGAATGGTTGTATTTCTTTCTGCTGATCCTAGTTTAATGTAGCTGATAGATGACTCTTTTCAAGTACTTTTGGACCATAAAGGATCCATCTTACGAGGTTACAGGAAATAAGACATTTGCATTTTATATACTTACTTTCAGTTTCGCAAATATATATATATATATATATATATATATATATATATATATATATATATATATATATATATATAACGGAGACACAGAGAACGGGACACACGAGAGATTTGTAGACACAAGAAAAGGCAAGAGGCAAGCAATGTGCGCAAATATATATGCGAATGTGTTTACCGGGTGTCTCGCCAACTGTGTCTGTGTCAACTTTGTGGTGGGAGATACCTGGTTGGGGAAAACCCCGCTAGTCGACAGTAGGTCGGTGCTGGATCTGGCCACCCAGTGGAGAGAGACCACCGCCACCTCCCGAGCAAAACACGTACTACATTTACGGGACTAATGACCATAATAGTCGATGCACCCGGAGTGACTAACAATCAATTAATCAATCGAAGAGCATCTTTGCTCACGTTTAATAATGAATAAATCCTAAGAATGAGCGTAGAAAAGTGTTTCAATCTTCTCAATTTGAACATTTCCAAATGTGGAAATCATAAATGAAGCCATCAGAGATGGAATATTTGGATCCTTGATGAAGACAAATTAAATATTTGTCTATTAGGCGATAACAAATTCTCTATGGAGGACCAAACAATCCTCTCATTTCGCATCCTCATTTGAATCAAATTTACTTACCTCATGTATCCCTCTTCAATCAGATGAAAATAACGGATCATCAGATAACCGAAGTGCAAGACCGAGAATGCATGCATCCAATTGTGATAAGGTGGGTCTCTGTATCCTGCCTTCATACAGATTATACACCTGAAAACACATTTCTCAAGTGAAACATACACTTTAAATATTGAAGATCCACTTATTTGGGATCATCAGGATCGAAAAAAAATGAAGATGAAGAAAGGAAAAAAATTGTTACCCTTGTAGTGTGTTTCTGTATAACACAGAGTGATTCTAAATACTTACCTAAAAGTAACATGAAATAATTTCTAAATCACTCACTGATATTTATCTGGGTACTCTTTAAAACTCTCGCTATATTCTCAAGTTTTAATCCTACCAGTTGTCTAATCTCTCCAGTTGCTTGTTTGGCGGGAACAGAGACACCGCAGTTACAATGGAGACGTTCAGCTGTGAGTAACATGCTAAGCGTTGCTTGGGCTTCGGCATTGCTATCTAGCACTGTTTTCAAACCGGGAGATTTTTTGCTGGATTGGCTTCAATCCAGCTAGATACGGCGGGAACTAGCATAGGTTAAATATTTTTATGAAATTAAAAAACTATTTTCTATGATAATAATAATAATAATAATAGTAATAATAATAATAATTATAATTATAATAATAAAATATTTCCTGAAAATTGCAAAAATTAACAAACTTTACTGAACTTAATTGACTAATTATTTTACGGTTCGGCTACTCGTCGACTTATTTATTAATAAAAAGATCAAAAACAATAAAAAATATAATTATTTTGTAGTACTTTGATGTAGTTTTTGAAATCTAGTTAACTAAAAATATTAATTCTAATCTTTATTTAAGGTAGTTGTAATCAGATCAGTCTTCTTTATTCACAAAATATATCTTATGAATATAACATAAGTTTACTAATTGTCTTCTAATTTTTCTTACTAATTAATCAATTAAGTAATGTATCAACTTTAGAAATGTCAAATAAAATATCCAAATCGCACGAGGTTTTGCTTTTATACGTTTTCAAAAAATAATATTTCGGTTATCCCATCAGGAAACAGAAATTGAAAAAATCCAATAAAAATTACTTTGGGCGACTGGTGGTGCGGAGCGGGCTATGCATGGGTGTGCGTGCAATGTAAAGGTGGCTCCACACATTTGGTATTCGGCGAACAGCGAGCAACCGCTCGCCGAATCCCGAGTACAGTGGATGAGTCGCTTGCTCTTTGCCGAGTAACGAACGTTCTGTACTCACCGCATGTCAGTCTTTTGGACACGTCAAAGGGAGCGAACATTCGCCGAACACGGCAGCTGTTCAGGATTGGGCGAGCGCTAAGTCGCTGCTCGGCAAATGCCGAATGTGTGGAGCCGTCTTAAGGCGACTCCATACATTCGTTATTCGGCGAACAGCGAGCAAACGCTCGCCGAATCCCGAGTACTGTGGGTAAGTCGCTTGCTATTTGCCGAGTAACGAACATTCTGTACTCACCGCATGTCAGTCTTTTGGACACGTCAAATGGAGCGAACATTCGCCGAACACCTCAGCTGCTCAGGATTGGGCGAGCGCTATCTCGCTGCTCGGCAAATGCCGAATGTGAGGAGCCGTGCTCGGCAAATGCCGAATGTGTGCGACACGAACGGCTGAACAACTACATCGCGACGCGCCAAGCGTGCTGGAGGAATTAAAGGTGGCAAATTTGTCTGAATTTACGCATTTGTTGCCTGCGGATCCACAAGGTGTTGCGGGATCTCGCAGGGCCTAAAATTACGCTGGATCCCGCTGGATTGCGAGATCCCACTTTCCTGGATTGTAATCGCTACTTGTCCTACAATTCGATTTCTCGAAAAGATTGAGTTCAGTGATGAAGCCACGTTACACATTATTGGTAACATGAAACGCCACAATGTTCGGATATTTGGCACACGGAAACCAACGGAGATCTTGGATCATACACGTGATTCACGAAAAATGAATGTCTTTTGAGCATTGTGTTCTCACAAGGTTAATAAACCATTTTTTAATGAGCAGATTTTAACGGGAATTACATATGAAGATACTAGAGAGTGTTTGCAAGTCGTGGATTTGAAAGACTGACGCAACAATTCGGGGGAGAATTGTACTGCGCATGCCCCGGCATCAAATGACGGGATATCGATTGTCGGGTCCCGTCATTCTCCGTTTTGTCGTCTACGACAAAACCTACACTTTACGTAGTTTTCGCCGCCACCACTAAACGGGAATTCAACACTAACACACAATGAGCATGGAAGTAATGAAAAATACAATATCCATACCACCAACATAATGTGGTATGAAGTTAATGGTTATTTTTTTCTCAAGTTAATTCAAATGTCATGAATAGTCTACCGTAACCGTTTAGATTTTGGAGGTTATGTATATAATGAGGCTACATTGATTGTCACGAAAAATTTATTATTTATCCGAATATTATTATTTATCATTTTAGGACGTTGCAATTGCCAAACGTTTCCCATTCCTAATATAAACAATAAATATTCCTATTATAGTAAAATAGCAGGGTTATCTAGAAAGAGAGGGTTTTCTTTGGAGATAGGCAAGTGTTACATATTCGTATAATACAAGGAGATTTCCTTTATTATTTATTACTATCTTATAATCCTAATAAAAGCAAAAATAGAGTCTGAGATGCACAGATGTTCCATAAAAGCTTTTAGATCATGTTAGAGGTATTCAGTTCTATTTATTTCTTAGTTTTAACGTACGTTTTCGATTGTATGACATGACTAATTTTTCTGAAGATACGTTATTTCCTTTTGACGAGAATATTTACGTACAACGACAATTGATTTCACGTCTCGCAAAAACTCTCTATTATGTTGTAGAGTCTGATGTCAACTTCAAGAGGACATGGGTGAAATCATTTTCTAACACGATATGGCCGTCTATAGTACCAGCGAGCACTGTTCCTGTTGGAAATGGCCGAGGTGGGGCCATATCTCGGCCACCGCAATCTCCTGATTTAATGTCCTTAGCCTTCGTCTGTAGAAATATGTTAAAGACAAAGTGTACATCCCTCCCATTTCCTTCAACTACCAATGAGCCACGCCAACGTATCAATGGCGTGCTGGCGGAGGTAGATGCTTTCGCGCTTCTGGGAAGAAATTTCATTCAGATGAAATATCTGCCATGTTACAAAAGGAAGACACGTTGAACATTTGTAGGAAGAAACTTGATGATCTGTCAGTTTGTGAATTGAGAATAATTTTTTTCAAAAAGGTGAATCTACTGTGTTATTTGATGTTACTTTTAGATAACTAATCTAGAATCATCCTATATATAGCAACGTTTAGAAGAGGTCTGTGTCTTCATCATCGGGCAATTTAAAAAATGAAATAATGAATACAATAAACAAGTTCAAAACAAGTTACGCTTACACTAAATTAATAACTTTAGTACGAATGCTAAAATTATCTGCACAATATTTTTCTTTCTTCGTGTATTCCGATACTGATTGACCCATCATTAAATGAAAAATCTTGAACAATCACAACAATATTAAATTAAATACATGCTCTTCTCTGTACGCAGATAATACAGCAGCAAAGTTGACTTTTCAAATCTAAGCAGGATTGCCAAATATATTCCTTATATACACACAGTGATGAATGGATTGTTTTTAGTAATATGCCCTTCAATAATGTTAAAGTTGGTTAAATATATAAATACATGGCACCCAAATTTGACATTTGAAGTCATTTAATATTTTTATCTAGAATTGATTTTTCGAATTTCTTCAGTTTCTTTTCTATAACATTGAAAAGTTTTGCCCACGTGAAATTCTGACGTGATACAAAAATTGGTGTGCAGTTCAGTCCGCACACCAAAATTTGGGTTTGTTCAATTTTCTTCGGCAAAATTATCTTAGGCTAGTAAAATTTACTGCAAATATTTAAGGCGTACGAAATATTGGAATTAAAATTCCAATATTCCTTTATTGCACTAACCTTGCCATTATATCTCTAGGTATGTCGAATTCTTCCATGAGCCCAAGTTCATCAAAAATTTCAAGTACTATACATACTGTGTGGTTTTCTTTTATCAGTATAGGTGAGCAGGCAAAGGTATCGTAACGATATAGAAACCGATGATCAGATGCACACTTCATCAATTCAATCTTCTCAGATAGATGCACCTGTGGGATATCAAAATTAATTTTTACTCCAATTATATAATGTTGTCATTTGTTGGCTGCAACCCGTTGCATAATGATACTCATTACGATACAGATTTAATTATGATACAGGTTCTTGACCAATCAGAGAAAAATGCAAACCAAATATTGACAATTAATTATTGAGAATCGTTCTAGTAAAGGTTTCGTTCGATTGCATACATTAAAATTGCATTTGATATTATATTATGCTTGTCAGTTTTAATTTCTTTCATTAGCTGTAATTTTATCGAGGAATATTATTTAAAATAAATTGAATCGTAATTTCACTTTGATTCTATTTGACTAGCGCAGTACTCCATCATAGGCGGGCTGGTAACCACAGCCACCTGCGACAAAATATGAGGGTAGGGCAGGGATCTATCCGCTAGATGGCCTTGGCTGAATCTTGTGCCAACTGGCACGAAACGATTCAATGCAAAAGTTTAACTTATAAAAGTCGTAGAAAAAGTACCGAATGAAACTCGGTGTAATGGAAGTTAATACACTCGTGTGAAGTTAATGATACTCTCTCGTACCTCGCTCGTATCGTAATATCACATTCGTGTGTTAATACCCATCATTACATCATCGTTTCATAATGCACTATTGTTTTATAATGAACTTCAAACATAATAACATGATTATTCTAAATCAATGCCAACAGTTAAGCAAGAAATAAAAAAGTTTAGTTGTAAATATATTAAAAAATTAGAATGTCATACAAATACTTTAGCAATAAATTTATTAGATAACAGTTTGGATGTGAGGCGTCTTAAGACATTCAAACCTTTAGACTTACCTCACAGGTTTTGAAGTATAGTTATATGTATAATCAACTTTATTAATGGAGAGATACTACTGAGTATCTTCTTCATCCATTGTTAATTACCTAGTCAAAAAATTTACTTATTGTTCTGATGTACGAACAGATTGTAAATAAACATTTAATTAAACAAAAATTCTAAATCAGAGGTTCTTAAACGACGGTGATCATACCTATAGGGGTCCTACCTACCTATAGGGGTACACGATACCTATACCTATAGGGGTACACGATAGGCTTGTAAGAAGCTCTAAAACAACTACCGGGGAAATATTTTTCGATTTAGCCAGAAATTGAAATCCCGATTAAAGTCGTGTTCAGACATAGTATGATTGTATCGCAATAAGCTCAATCTGGAGCAGGACATTCGCTTGCAAATTGCACACAGAAGCCGAGAGAAGAAAACTGTCAAGTCCTACAGGCTCAACTGTCTCATTGAATTTGTCTTACGTAGTAGTGCCAGTTAATTCTTGTCTCTTGTGAGATTTCGATGAATCACTACCTAGAGGGTTGTGGCTTCTCGTCTCAGCAGTTTTTTCGATATTTTCGACACTTCCTCCCGCCGGCTGAGACCAGCTAACCCCTTGATTGATTGATTGATTTGATTGATGATTTCGAGTGCTAAGATCGTTAGTCCCATAAGTGTAGTGCATGCTTTTATCGCGGAAGGTGGCTGTGATCTTCCCTCCCGCTGAAAGAAGAGATCCAGCGCCGGTCTACGTCGGCTTGCTGGGATTTTCCCTAACCAAGGTATCTCCCACCAGCGTGGCATCACCTGAACCGGGACAAGCTTTTAGCACCCGACTAGTCTCCCGACAAGTGTGGTGGTGTAGTGCATGTGCATGCAAGTGTATGTGAGTGTAATCTAGGGGCGAGGATAAGATAGAGAAGGGGAAGATATGATCGCGCGTGGTCCCTGACCCGTTTGTTAGGGTACTTCCCCGGCATTCGCCTGGTGTTGATCGGACAAACCACGGAAAACTACCGATCAGAGCAGCCGGCCGCTAGAATTCTCCTTCAGACAGGGGCTGAATTCGGCCTAGCTATGTTCTAAACTCCTGAAGTTCCCGTTTCCTTCTTTGAAATGTTTCAGAAGTAGTTAATACTGCAATGATATGCCATTGCTTCCTCCAGTGATGCGGTGCGTTTTAGATATCCGAGTGAGTATTGTTTCTTAGGACGACAAGTAATATTGTCTTCTTTTAAAAGGGGTCGACGAAAGAAAAGGTTGGGAATCCCCTCCCTATCACAAGTCTCAGTTCGACGGGTTCACGAGCCGCACTTGAATTGAATTTGCCTTATTTTACGTGGCGAGACTCAGGCCATGAGGCCTGCTCTACCGCCTGACCACGCAAATTCCGCTACGCTCCTTTCACCAACCATGGGAGAAAGAAGGTATTACTTGGGCGACGAAACAGGCGATTTGAATTTAGCTCAGAGGCGTCATTTAGGCTTGAGGATCTTTTACATGCATTAAATCTACTAACATGGGACAGCCGGCTTTACTTCCCCTCCGAAGGAAGGCGTACGAAGCATTTTTTCGCCCTTAAAAATCCACGGCTTCGATCGGGTTCGAACCCGCAAACTTGGGTATAACAGTCCGATACGCTAACCGCTACACCATCGCCGCCGCCAAACACCATCGCCGCCGCCGCACTTGTTCAACAAAGTAAGCACAATGGTCACTGGAGGACTCACAAACCACTTCTGCGGGTAGGATGGGGAGAGTGGTAGGTGAAATAGAGCCTGCACCAGGGGGAAACCGTCACAACCAGTGAGAGGAGCGTCTGAAGGCATCAAAAGGTGCAAAGACATAAAATCTAGAATTGGTTTTTATCACTTACTTCACCGGGAGAGGTGGCTCAGGGTATCAACTGATGTTACTACAGTGCCTCTGACCGGAAGTTTCTAGGTTCGAGTCTCGACGGTGGCAGCATTTTCGGCACGGTGGTTCCTCCGATCAACACCAGGCGAATATCGGAGCAGAACCCTAACAAACGGGAAACGGACCGCGCGCGATCTTTCCTTCCACTTCCTTGTCCTATCCTCACCCCTTACACACACACACACACACACACACACACACACACACACTAACATGTACTACACTACCATACATGTCGGGAGACCGGCCGGGAACTTAGAGTCTGTCCCGGCTGGGGTGGTGCTCTGTTGGTGATACCTAGTTGAGGAAAATTAGATTAGATTAGATTTATTACTAATTCTGCAAATAAGTTCGAGAACTTGGTTGCATAAAACACGAACTAAACATTGCAGAACTTAACAACTATACAAAGTTTACAACACTGCACTACAGGCCACTGAACATAATTAATAATAATAATAATAATAATAATAATAATAATAATAATAATAATAATAACAGTGATAATAAAACATACTCTACGTAGGAGACTACTTATTTAATAACATTAAAGATATAATAACACACTTATCAACATCTAGGAATTGAATTTATTTTTAAATTTGCTTAGGCTCTGAGGAAAGGGAAAATTCCATTAGCCATCGATAGGTCGGCGCCGGATCTCGCTATTCAGCGAGGGGAAGACCACTGCCTCCTCCCGAGGAAAAAACATGCAATGCAATTTGGGAACTAATGACCTTAGCAGTTTACGCGCTTGGAATTACTAACAACCAACCAACCATCACATATTTCTTTCAATTAGGCAACAGCGATTAAATCATTCCAATGAAAAGCGTGTTATGAATTACATCATCTCTCAGATACCTTCTCAAATTACCTTCTGTTTCATGTGGAACATCATTAATTCATTGGTTAACTTCTGACGAGCCTTTGCAATTACCATCTTCTCGTACAACATTGTGTGTTGAATACAAATACCACAGTAGCTTGCAAATGGGCGGCAAATTTCTTCATCAAATTTGGTGAAATGAGGAAAATCTATTTTGTTGCAGAGTTGTGCTACAGCTATCACCTCTCCTTTGCTTAGAATGGGAACACACAGCATATTCCTGCACAAAGAAGAAATACTTATCAACTTTTAGACCCTTCTGAATTAGATATTCTCGTTGAACATGGGGGGAACCCCCACTAGCCGACGGTAGGTCGGCGCCGGATCTCACCATCCAGCGGGATGATCACCGCCATCTCCCGAGAAAAAAACATGTACTACACTAACGGGAATAATGACCAGAGCAGTTGACGCGCCCGGAAACACGAAAAAATCAATCAGTACAGCCCTGAAGAGGAGAGCGATATGTCGGTCGAAACGTCGGCACCCCAGCCTTCGACGCGGCGTCACCCGGACAGCCCAGATCAAAAATCAATCAATCAATCAATCATCCGCTTGGATCTTTGCCTCTCCAAACAACATTCTCGGGAAGATTCCACACTGAGCAGGAAGGTATGAATAGGGACCTCCCAAACAACCAGGCAGTTCCCGTCTGCAGTGTGTGTTGGCGCCCGCGTTGCAGCCGCTCGTACCACCGTGACAACCACCGACAACCAGGGGCCCGCTGGAGAGTTGGAGGCGATGGTAAGGAGCAAAACGCCGTCATGAGTGCCCTCAACATCCTCATCCTCGTCATTGCTCCACTGATTTTCTCTCCTTCTCTCGGATCACTCTCTCCCTTCCTCAGCCCTACACCTTCAGCAGGATACAGTGACCTTGGGGTATAGAACGATTTTCCTAAGGATGAGCCAAAATGACAGTTCGTGAAAACAAGTGAACATCACATGTAATTCAGAGAAGTATCCCTCCGCCGCGACAGCTGTTCAGCCACGCCCCTTCGTAAAGTGCTAATAGCTCCTGTGAAAACATCCCTATGAAGAAGTCTAAGAGTTTAGATTAAATATATGCACCTACGCGAGTTCGGGAAGTATTTAAATTTAACTACGTATGTGGAAAATCTCTTAACATGCTCTCACAATCAGTAAAAGAAAACTGCCACGAATGTAAATAGAAAGAAAAATGATTTCAAGCCGGAAACAGGTGCACCGGTACGCATCTCGCATTCAAGTCTCGGTTTTAAAATAAACATAATATTTATCACACAAAAAGTAAATTTAATGTAATATACAAAGAAAAAAGAATTTTTACAGAGCACATTACACTGCACTTCCTAATTTCAATTATTTCTCGCGGCGCACTAAATTTTTGTCGGACAAGGACATCACAAAAGGAAGAGTCGAAGCCATTTACAAGTTAGCCAACTGCAAATGAACGAATGCGGGAAGGGAGTCTAATGGGCTCAAGGGCACAACGACCACAGAACCTTCAGTTATGTTGCCAGCACTAGCTGTCACTTTGGCTCATCCTTAGGAAAATCGCTCTTTAGTTGAGGTAGATAATTAAAGTATATTTTGATCCCCTACTATCACGGTTGTAGTTCTTTCCCCAATCTTAACCCCCTTCCCCTTACGGTCACTCTGATCATTTCCCCGTGATAACTTTCCTATGTGAATTACACTCGATAACAGCATTCGCATAGGAGGGGACACCACAAGAACATTGGGCATTGAGGACACGCGCCCTGCCGTGGTCAAGACCCCCTTTAATGTAACAATTGGTAAAGTTTAGATCTAAGGAATGTTTTATAATAAACTCAGAATTTCAAAATCATCCTGGACATAAATGTAACTTCATTATCTGTGCACGTCTGGGATCAGGAATTCAGGATCATGGAAATCAGTGGGAAATACAGTTATTCAAATTATCGTTTCCATGTTGTCGCGGCAGGAAGTACTATTCCGAAGGACAACATGGATAAGAGACCAAAATTTATTGCTTATTTATCCTTGAATTATAAAAAAAACTCCCATGTAATAAAATATATTTTCAAGTAGTATATGACTTGTGTAGGGATCACAGAATTTTGAAAATCTGTGATCCTCAATTCACTTTTCCCCATGGCACGTCATACGCAGTTTTAACTGTTATTTTACGTTAAATAAATAAAAAAATAAATTCTAATGTGTGTCACCATGGAACGGCCCGATATCACGCGTGGTTCCATCACCTGCCAATTAATGAAAATATGACTCGCAACCATACGAAGAGTTTTAGTTGTAACCCTTGAGGCCTTCGAAGTTTGACACCCGTGACCTAAACGATGTTAAGGAATTGATCGAAGAAATGGTTAAAAAGTAAAATCACTGTAAAGGCAATTTTAGTTTACACTAACCCGTTTGCAGTTGTAAAGATGACTAGTGATCTGCATAGTAATTATAATTTGGAATAAGCTGCTTCAGTAGTCGAAAGAAACTGGGAAAGGTCATTCGTACTTTCCCTCCTTACTTTGTACCTACTTACAATACGAAGTAAAAAGAAAGTATTAACAAGAAAAAGATTTAAAAAGAAAGTAACACCGCGACACAATCTACGATTTTTCGACAGAAAATCTCGTATAGTGGGTTCCTTTTATCAAAATAGGGGATAAATCGTGTTCCTATTACTAAATTACTTCTCCTAACACTTTGTGTAGTTACAATCCACGTTTCGTGGGTCCTTCATATTGAAAAATTGAAATACGGCAAAACACATCTGTCTGTGAGCAATGGTAGGGCCTAAATCATTCAGACAATTTTCTCCAAAATTGATATTTCCCGATCAGTCTGAATGAACTCGAGGCCTTGCGAACTTGAAACGCATATTTTGATTTTTCGAGGACTTTACACGAAGTCCTAAAATTATTTTCAAAAATTTATCAAAATGGCTCCAAATAGATTAAATTATTCCCTCAAAGATCGCTTATGATGGTGTTGGTTTCATTTTCATTGAGAGCTCTAAATTTTCGAAAAATTTCGAGCTCGAAAATTTCGCAGGATTCAAAACTTTTTCGGGGTCTTCCTACAACAATAGGTTTTGAATTTTTTTCCTTAATGAAATCTGTTCTTCAAAAACAGATCCTAAAACAAGGCCACTTTAATTTTCAGAGAACATAAATAGTTTTTTAGTAATTTTTCGTGAAATATAGCAAATTTTTAAACAATGATTGTTTCAAAAACGGCTCTAATTTTTTTCTTTAAATTTCTCTTTCAGTTAGAGCTGACGCTTAAAAACTGCGCAGGCCGCATTTTTGATGATCTCTGTATTTTTGAAAATTGTAAAAATGAACATTGCAAAATGATACAATGATAAAGAGAGAGAGGGAGAGGAAGATAGTGGGAGGAAGAGGTGGTGAGGGAGAGAGGGGGAGAGGGGGAGAGAGGGGGGAGAGAGGAGGGAGAGAGGGGGGAGAGGGGGGAGAGAGGGGGAGAGAGGAGGGAGAGAGGGGGGAGAGAGGGTGAGAGATTTTTCCTTAACGAAATATTCTAAAAATAGATTCTTTAGATGAGGTCTTGTACACTTTTTTGAAAAATGATATTTTTAGCGCAATTTTTTCTAATCGTAAAGGCAATTTATTACAAAAATATCATGAAAACATCTAATTTTTTTCTTTACATTTTTTCCTGATTTGGAGCAAAGGAAGCTAAAAATTAGACAGGTTTTCTTTTTCACAGAAATCTGAATTTTCGAACATTCCAAAAATTAACAAATAATGTGAGAAAAAATGTGATACTGTATCATTAGTTTTTCTTCCAGAGATTGATTAATGATTTCGGCCGCGTCACCGCGTCACCAGCGTAGCACTGGGACAAGCTCTAAGCTCCGGCTGGTCTTCCGACATATTTTTTCTTAAATTTTGAAAAGAAATAAAAAAAATGGCGTTTTACTTTTTATTGCAGAGTACTACATACTTAGTACAGAGAATGTTGTGCAATGCTGCAAGAAAATGGCGATCTTTGGAAGAAGAGTTTGAATTGCAGGTCCCGAATGCCGAAGAAGTTAATAATTCTTGCTTCTGTATGTCGTAAAATACTTTCTCTTACACGTTGTGTAGTCAGAATCCCCGTTTCCTTGATACAGAAAAATTGGTTAACGGTGGAATGTCCACCTGTCTTTCGTTACAATGGTTCGTACGTCTGTCTTTGACCAACACTCGCGGCTATTCCGTAAGTGGGAGATTCACCTAAATTGATGTTCCCCGATGAATATCATTGATGTAGCAGTTTCTTGAATTTGAAACGTATACGGCGTTGGGCGGTACTTTATATGAAGCCTTAAAAACAATTAAAAAATTTTCTAAAAAATTATACCAATTTTTTTATTACATTTTTTATCGGGAAGTATGGTTATAAAATTGGGAGGGTTCGATTTTTTTGAATTCTTTGAATTTTTGAACATTCATAAAGTTTTAATTTTTTGGCACCTTCCTTCAATTACAATATTGTAGACGGAGATTTTCTTTCAGAATGAAAACTATACCTTCAAAATTAGATCTTTAAATGAGGTCTTGTTCTTCTTTTTCAAAATAAGAGTAGTCTTCCCATTATTTTACGTGAAAAATGTATTTTAAAAACAATATTTTCTCAAAAATAGCTCCACATTTTTATTTAACCTTTTGTAAAGATAGTGCTCTATGCAATGACATAATAATTTGCGATATTAAAGATATAAAAGATAGATATAAAAAAAATTACACAATTCAATTGCTTTTTTATTTCAGAGTTAATTCTCCTTTTTGAACAAATATATTTATTTCTTTTGTAAATAATAATCAATTAACAAGTTTCTAGCATGTTTATACGTTTCTGAAATGCCAATTTTCGCATAAAAAGTATTTCTCCAAACCAACTTTTGAGACCTTTTTGCGGCTCAGCTGTTTGAAATATCGAACGAATTTATTAGACAAAATGTTTCTAACATTTTCAGTTTATTTTCGAAATTTCGTTGCTTTCTCCCTGGTTGGCCCCACCCAGTTGACCCTGGACGTACGATTGTATGTATGATTACCAGCAGGGTTGGTCAATATTTCCATACTTTTATTTGAAAAAGTATTTTAAATACATTTTGTATTTGAATAACTGTATTTTTGAGTTTTTTGGACACGTATTTTGAAGATATATTGTATATAAAATAGGTGTATTAAAAAAGGAAATACTTAAAATACTTCAAATACATATTAATATAATGAGGAAACTTTCTATTTGTTTGATTCTGCTAGTAAATGAACCTTATTGAAACAAAAATAAAAGCCCCTTTCAGCTGTTGAATTTGAATTCTCTTCATTTTTAAATTATAAATCATAATCATTAAAAATGCTGGACAATTATCCGACGACAAAGCATGCGTTTATTCCTTATAACTAGAGTCCGGTCAATGCCCTTTTGCCTATTTTATTTCTTTGAATATATTTTTAGGCAAATTACCCCATTATCAATGTTTACTTCAGAAATGACTTTGGCGAGGATTTTATAATGCCTATTTTAA